>JAAGKR010001854.1:98707-111127 GCA_011419295.1 Clarias macrocephalus
CTGGAAATGTGCCCTTTTTCCAAGGCAGATGGCACCCTGCACAGTTTGGCTCATACTAAGATAATTACATGGAATATGGTGAGGTACAGTGAGCATGGCAGCCAAACTCTGATTCAGACATTGAAAATAAAATCAGGGGGGAAAAAATGAATTCTGCACGGCTGACACTGTAGTCCCATAATCACATTAAGCAAAATCCCATCAAGCAATTTTAATTGAATCAACGCCTACAGCTGCACCTCTCATTAAGCTCAGTGTTATTATAAAATGAGATCAGTGTTGATATTAAGTCCCTGTGGTCACATGGTGCGGTAACTGAATTAGACTGTGTTTGAACAGCTAATGGCAAAGCATGACAATGTTTATACCACTGCTTTTAGTTTCATTTGAGCACTACAATATTTATCACTTTCATAAATTTTACCAAATGAGCAAAATCTGTTTTGTTATAAATATTTTCCCGTTGCTATTCTCACGTTCTTGAAGCTGTCTTTGCCGCTCTAATAAAAAAAAATCTTATCAAATACTAGAAGACATGTGAGACAGAGATGTGAGTGTATGAGTGTTAAAATTTTTGATGTGTGATATGCACGAGTATGAGTGTGTGTGTGTGTGTGTGTGTGTGTGTGTGTGTGTGTGTGTGTGTGTGTGTGTGTGTGTGTGTGTGTCTGTGTGTGTGTGAGTGTTAACATTTGTAATGTGTGTATGTGTGTGTGTGAGACAGAGATGTGAGTGTATGAGTGTTAAAATTTGTGATGTGTTATATGCACAAGTATGAGTGTGTTTGTGTATATGTGTGTGTGTGTGTGTGTGTGTGTGTGTGTGTGTGTGTGTGTGTGTGTGTGTGTGTGTGTGTGTGTGTGTGTGTGTGTGCGTGCGTGTGTGCATGCATGTGTATGCGTGTGTATGTGTGTGTGTGTGTGTGACATGTGTTTTTGTGTGTGAGTGTTAACATTTGTGATGTGTATGTGTGTTCAAGAGGCCGCAGATAATGGAAAATTAGCATCACACTATGATGTTATTCAATGTGATGTCACTGAACATGATGTCACTCAATATAATGTCACTCAATATAATGCCACACAGGAAGTTATCAATAATTTTTTGGTGTAAGTTTAAGACATTATCACGGCTGACCCATTTGAGATATCAAAAATCCCTCTGCAATTTTGCATCCTCAGTGTCTTTAGATCACATCAGCCTGGGTTGGTGACGATCGTATAAATTCCCTAGGAGAAGTATATAAAAGTCCAAATTTTCAAAAGTGTGGGGAAAAAAAATCCTTAGGAAAACAAGAGGGTCCTGCGCACCTATAGTGCTTAGGCCCTAAAAAACAAGAGGGTCCTGCGCACCTATAGTGCTTGGACCCTAATAACCTTTTCACAGTTGCAGCTTGTAACAACAGCAGATTTTTTGTTTGTGCAAAAAAAATGTGGAACCATTTATAAACGTCCTAAATCTATTTCAATAAGAGCATACTGTAGCTCTGATAGTCGTGCCAGATGCGATGTTAATATTAATGCAGCCTCATAACACATAATTTTTTTTTTTTTACAGTATCAGTGCGGATATATCATTTGTCCAAAATATAAAGGGGCTTATAAATGGGAAAAAAGGGATCATTTTTATGTGAGGAGTCATTTTCTGATATGATTAATAAAAACCTGTCTTACAAGAGAATATAATTATACAGCTGTATAAATGTATTAGGTATTTTTAAAATAGAATAATAAATGCATAAAAGGTATAAACCCGAATGTATAATAAACTGAAATAAGAAAAGCATTGATTATCCTTAACTGACACCTGTTAATGGGTGGGATATACAGTATTAAGCTGCAGTGAACCGTCAGGTTTTTCAACGTTGATGTACTGGAAGGAGGAAAAATACTGTAGGGGAACATAAGGATCCGAGAGACTTTAACAAGGGCCACATTGAGATGGCTGAAAAAGCTTTGTTCAAGCATCTCCTGGAATGCATTGCTTAGTACTTATCACTACCAAAATAAGTGCACCAGTAAACTGGTGACAGATTGATGGGCATCCAAGGCTGATCAATCAACATGGAATCAAAGGCTAGCCATTTGATTCCTTGTTGGAAGCCAGCCGTAAGAGCTAATGTAGCACAATTTGCTGAAAAGGTTATTACTATCTGGTTCTGATAAGAAGGTGTCATAACCCAGAATGCATCACAGCTTGCTGTGTATGGGGCTGCGTAGCCACAGACAGGTCAGAGTGCCCATGCTGACCCCTGTCCACTGTTAAAAGCTCCAACAATGTGCATGTGAATATCAAACTGGACCATGGATCAGTGGAAGAAGGTGGTCGGTTTTGATGGATCGTGTTTTCTTTTGCATCATGTGGATATGTGGGTGCGTGAACCTTATTTATCTGGGCAATAGATGACTCCAGGATGCACTGTGGGAGAAAGGCGTGCTGGCCAAGACAGTGTAACGTTCTGGATAAGGTTCTCCTGAAAAATCCTGGGTCCTGTCATTCATGTGAGTGTTACTTTGACACATACCACCTACCAAGTATCACCCCACAGATGATGGGAACTTCTCTGTGGGAACTAATGACAGTGGGTTCTTTCAGCAAGATAATTCACCCTGCTGTGTTGTAAAATCATAACGAGTGGTTAAAGGAACATGACAAAGGGTTTAAAGTGTTGACTTGAAGTCCGAATTCCTCAAATTGAGCATCTGTGGGATGAGCTGGACTAACAAGTCTGATCCATGAAGGCCCCACCTCGAAATTTACAGGACTTAAAGGATCTGCTGCTAACACCTTGGCGCCAGATACCACAGCACACACACACACACAGAGTCTTGTGAAGTCTTTGCCTTGATGATTCAGAGTTGTCCTTGTTAGTAACACAAAAGGGACCTACACAATATTAGGCAGTTGGTTTTATTGTCATGGTTGATCAGTGTATGTGACTATTTCTTTAACAAGTTAACACTGGTCTCAGAGTTCCCCCAAAGTGTATGGTGGGTTATTATAATTGTCTTGTTTAATCCCTGGTCAAGACAAAAGTGGAAAAAGGGCAAAAAGCAGGAAATGTTTTTTTTTTCCCCCTAGCTTTTTTCATACTTACACTTGAGTCCCATCTAATTGTTTAAAAATAACTAAAAAAGTGACCCCCTGCCCCAAATAGATGCCCTTTAAAGTAATGTTTCCTCACTGGATATAAAAAAAAAATCACAATTTGTAAGGGAAAAAGGAAAGACAAAGGAGCATTCTGCTGACAAAGCAGAGACAAAGTAAATGAATTGTACAAAGCAGGAAATACATACAAGAAAATACTCAACAGGACATATAAGTGTTTGAATGTCCTGTTGAGTATTTCAGTTGAAATCCATTATCAGAAAGTGGAAGCTGCATCACACGACCCAGAAGCTTATTAGAAAAGGCCTTGACTCATAACTAAGCATACGAGCAAGATGCGGCCTGGTGAGAGAGGCCACTAACAATCCAACCAGTGCTCAGTGGCTGGAACTAGAGTGAGTAATAAACCATTATTTATGACGTCGAGCATAAAAGTATGCATGGTGTTTGCTAGAAAGCATGAAAGAGACCTAGGTAAGAAGGTTTTATCGTCAGATCAAAGAGAACCAAATTTTGACCAAAGCTTAATGAGGTATGTGTGCTATTTAAGTAACTAACATAACTATGGCAGTGGCAGTGGGAGCTTCATTCTGTGGGGATGTTGGTAGTGTGCTAGGACTGGGAATTTTGTAAGCCTTGAAAGGAAAATGGTTGGATACAAATAATACACTATATTGCAGGGCAATTTATTCCAGTCGGCTGTAAAACTACAGCTTGGGATGAGATTCATCTTTCAGCATAACAGTGACCCTAAGAACAAGCCAAACCAACACCGGAGTGGCGCAAAAAGAAAAAGATGAATGCTTTAGAATGGCCAAAATATCAAAATATCAATATCAAAGCCCTGATATTGAGAATATGTGGCCCTGTTTGAAAATCGCTATCCAGAAGCACCAAGTCAGTAACGTATAAGATTCTATACTGCAATAGGGAAAATGACTGTTGATCAATGGGCAAAATTGGCACACAAGCACAATGCCGGCAATTTGGAAACACCAGTCACTGTGGGACTGTGGGAGGAAACCGGAACACCCAGAGGAAACCCAACATACAGTACACCACACAAACCCATGGCAGGAACCCTTAAACCCGGAGGAGCGAATGAATACGCCATCATGCTGTCTATAAAAATACTCCATGGAAAAATCCTGTATGTGCACAATGCAGAAACATATGATGTCTTTCAGTGGAGTTGAATTCTATTGCAAGTAAGTTTGCATGTTTTGAGAATTGGATGATTACTCTCCCTTATGTTTGATACATAACAATTATATTGCATTTTATCTACTGCATATTTTATATATTATATTCTTCATGAAACATGAGCCATATAAGTTCTGATCAGGCAGTAAACAATAACGTTGTATTAGATTTTAGACATCCAGATTGCAGAACAGGGCATAGCGGACAGAACCACTGTTGCACCAAGGGCAACAGCTTTCCACATGTGTCTCATGTCTCTCATCCAGAAAGCAGAGGTACATCTCCAGAGTGTTTGTAGCATTGGCTCTCTGTTCAATTTTCGTTGGGGAATTAATTCTTTTCATATATGTTGAAATGCTTCCAAATGCAGCACAACCTGTTCAAGGTTTCCAAAAGAAGAATATATAGCAATCTTTTTAAAGTGCACATATTATTACGTTTTATTATTCAAACAGTGGATTGCAGCTCCTTTCTAATATTCCATTCATCAGTTAAACTGTAAACCTCCCTTCTGCATCGCACAAGTCAAATATTTGACAGAAGTGAATTCTAAGACCTTTTTTTTATCATATGTCAGCTTGTATAAGATTTAGGTTATCTCCATGGAGCTTGAGCGCGGCGGAGAGTGACGCTGTTCTCATCTTCTCTCTCAAACTTTACGATTAGCATTCAGAGAAAACCTTTTGCTCTTGAATCTGCTTTAGCCATTAAACTGCGCTGCCTCTTTTGGGTTTGCATTCATTTCTGCAAAAGCGAACCTCCATTAATTTAACAGATAATGCCAGATCTACAAAGTCTATACATAGATCTTTATTATCAAGTTATCTTTTCCAGCTTGAAGATTAATCAGACATTTGAATTCGTTCCAACACATTCGATGTTTGAAAAGAAAATGCGACAAGACGATGAATTTTTCTATGTTTAGGTCATGGAGAAACTTCAATATGCTTCTAAAGCTCAAGGCTCTCCATATAGTCAGAAAAAGGAATGTTAATAAAGCATGACTTAATGTCACACTAAATTATCAAGGATTCTTGCTTCCAGACACAGAGGACGTGTTGGAGTCGAGACACGAGTTCTGAGCTGAAAACGATTTCCAGTGGAGAGTTTCATTTGTGGTTGCAGTCTCTGCAGTTGATTTATTGTCACAGCTGATAGCGCAGCATCAGTATAGTTTAGTATATTTATGATCTTATACTTCGTGAAAGCCTGTAGTTTAACCAGATCTTGAAAATATGGCACCATGAAAAATGGTATTATAAACTTCACAGTCAGATAGCCATCGGAACACAATACTGTCTCACACATCCAAGCTACAGATGAAGCTTCTTAAAAGTTAACTCCACTTTTAGTCATTTTACCCCAAACTGTATTAGGTTTTCTTTAATATTCATGAAATCTTTGAAGAGTTACAAAAGTGAGTACACCCCTAAGTGAAAATGTGAAATGTCAATATTCTGTGTGGCCACTATCATTTTCCAGCACGGCTTGAATTCTCTTGGCCATGGAGTTCACCAGAGCTTTACAGGTTGCCACTGGAATCCTCTTCCACTCCTCCATTACAACATCACGGAGGTGGTGGACATTTGACACCTTGTGCTCCTCCACCTTCCATTTCAGGATGCCCCAGAGGTGTTCTATGGGGTTTAGGTCTGGAGACATGCTTGGCCAGTCCGTCACCTTTACCCTCAGCCTCTTTAGCAAGCCAGTGGTCATCTTGGAGGTGTGTTTGGGGTCATTATCATGCCGTAACGCTGCTCTGTGGCCCAGTTTCCGGAGGGAGGGGGGATCATGCTCTGCTTCAGTATGTCACAGTACATGTTAGAATTCATGTTTCCCTCAATGAACTGTGGCTCCCCAATGCCAGCAGCACTCATTCAGCCCCAGATCATGACACTCCCACCACCATGTTTGACGGTAGGGAAGACACACTTGTCTTTGTACTCCTCACCTGGTTGCCGCTTGACACCATGTGAACCAAATGGGTTTATCTTGTCCTCATCAGACCACAGGACATGGTTCCAGTAATCCTGGTCCTTAGTTTGCATGTCTGCAGCAAATTGTTTGAGAGCTTTCTTGTGCATCATCTTTAGAAGATGGTTCCTTCTAGGACGACAACCATGTAGAGCAATTTGATGCAGTGTGCGGCATACGGTCTGAGCACTGACAGACTGACCTCCCATCCCTTCAATCTCTGCAGCAATGCTGGACGCACTCATCCGTTTGTTTTCCAAAGCCAACCTTTGGATCTGCCGCTGAGAATGTGCACTCAGCTTCTTTGGCCGACCATGGTGAAGCCTGTTCTGAGAAGCACCTGTCCTCTTAAAGCGCTGGATGGTCTTAGCCAACACTCTGCAACTGTGCTGCAGCACAGTGGCCATCTTCTTATAGCCTAGGCCATCTTTATGTAAAGCAACAATTAGTTTTTTTCAGGTCTTCTGAGAGTTGTTTGCCATGAGGTGCCATGTTGAACTTTGAGTGGCCAGGTTGAGAGTGGAAGAGCTTTTGTACCAAATTTAACTCGCCTGCTATCTGGTGACACTTGAGACAGTTCAACACTAATGAGTCACATGAGAGAGGGGAAGTAAAATTACTAATTGTGCTCAATTTCTAAATTTTCACTTACGGGTGTACTCACTTTTGTTGCCAGCGGTTCAGATATTATTGGGTGTATTTTTAGTTATTTTGAGGGGACAAATTTACACTGCTATACAAACTTTACACTGACTACTTTTCATTGTGTCAAAGAGTCATTTATGCAGTGTTGTCCTATGAAAATATATAACTAAATATTTGCAGAGATGTGAGGGGTGTACTCACTTTTGTGACATACATACATACGTTGGACAATGAAACTGAAACGCTTGAGTTTTAGACCACCATAATTCATTAGTGTGGTGTAGGACAGGGGGTCTTTCTTCAACTCCAGTCCTGAAAAGGGCTAGGGTCCAGCACAATTTGTAATTCACCAACATCTAAATACACCCACCAAATCTGGCGATTATAACATCATTTTATATATACACTCATAGTTGAATCAGCTGCGTTTGAGCAGAAGAATCACCAAACTGTGTTGGACACCGGCCTTCCAGGACTGTAGTTGAAGACCCCTGGTGTAGGACCTCCTTTTGCGGCCAATACAGCATCAGTTCGTCTTGGGAATGACCGATAGATGTCTGCACAGTGGCCAGAGGGATTTTGAGCCATTCTTCTGGCAGAATAGTGGCCAGGTCACTACGTGATGCTGGTGGAGGAAAGAAAGTTTCCTGACTCGCTTCTCCAAAACACCCCAAAGTTGCTCAATAATATTTACATTCGGAGACTGTGCAGGCCATGGGAGATGTTCAACTTCACTTTCATGTTCATCAAATCTGTCACCAGTCTTGCTGTGTGTATTGGCGCATTATCGCAGCCCAGCCATGTACATTGACCCTGTGGAGCTCCCGACCAACAGTTTTGGTGGAAACAGGAGAGTTGAGGTACACATTTAATTATGCAGTGAGTTGGGCAGCTGTGGTTTTTTGGAAACAATCTGGGTTAGCACCCGGACATCCCTTTCAGACAGCTTCCTCTTGCGTCCACTGTTACTCCTGTTGGATGTGGTTTGTCCTTGTTGGTCGTATGCTGACATTACCCTGGATACCGTGGCTCTTAAAACATGACATAGACTTGCTGTCTTGGTCAAAGATGCGCCAGTAAGACACACACCAACAATTTGTCCTCCCTTGTTGTCCACCAACCGTGATACGTCACCCATAATCTTGTGTGCTAAAATTAAGCAAAACTGCTATTACCCTACTAATTAAACCTTCACACTCTGCACATTACACCATTAAGAGCAATCAATGAAGTTTGGCAACCAGGCTGGTAAAATTTTGCCATGAAACCTCCAACACTAAATTGGCCAGTGTTTCAGTTTCATTGTCTAACCCGTATATGTATGTGTGTTTATATACACACACACACACACACACACACACACACACACACACACACACACACACACACACACACACACACAAAATATTGCTTAATTGTCTTTGTTTGCCAGGGCTGAAGGATCTGATCATGTCAGGCTGTTCATCATCTTGTCTTTCGGGCTTGAGTTCTCCAAGCATCCCTTGTCTCCGAACGTTGGACTTGTGTTGGGCCGAGAATGTTACTGACTCTCATCTCAAAGACCTCATCACGTCATCAGGTCAACTGCATGCACCACATTTAGTAGCCCTTGTTAAAACCCAAATGTTCTATAGTCCTATTGTTCAAGATAAGCTAGCATGAAATAAAGAGAAAAGCTAAATTTCTTGCTGAATGTTACCTGGAACTAACTACTCTCCTTATTCTCTTTGCTTTAAACCGCTTAGGCAGTGAAAATCGCAGCAGGTTGAAAGGGTTGTTATCTTTAAGGTTATCTGGTCTGGATGTGAGTGACTCGACACTGAAGCTGATAATCAAACACATGCCCTTGTTGAAGAGGTTAGATCTGTCACATTGCCCTGTCCTTACAGACCAGTCAATTAGCCTGCTTACAGCCATTGGCTCCAACACACGCAGCACTCTCAAAGAGGTCAATCTCGCAGGTATGCATATTTCTTATAAGTTATAGATTAATAATTACTTTATTAAAAGTGTTTTTTTATTATTATTATTAAAGTAAAGGAGTTTAATAATATATCTAATTTAGAAGACTTTTTTTTTTTTGCATAATCGGATCTTCTTTTTTTTTTTTCCTCCCCCACCCTCTCTAGGCTGTAATAAGCTAACAGATATGTGCCTGAATTATATGAAGCGTCTGTCTGCTCTAACTCTGTTAGACTTAAGGGGCTGTAAGGGTATCACACGACATGGCTGTGAAAACTTCATTTCGGACCTTTCCTACTGCACCTTCTTCTGTCTGACTGGGGATAAACTCATCCAGAGGATATCTTAACACAGACACACATACAGCACACATGCTTTTAAACATGGTGTGCTCTACGGGCTCTGTCAAAATGCTCCGACAGGATTCTGAGCTTGCTCACAGAGTCTGGTTGGGCAGGTGGATGGAGGGCTAGAGGCTGCGCCCCTGGGGAGAGGACGAACGCACAGAATTCAAGGAGAGTTACGTTCTTTGTGCCTGGCATTTAAGCATTCAAAGCAACTCGTAAAGATACCAAGGGTTATGTGAACAAACTTAAAAAATGGAATGTACTTATCTAAACTACCTGGATGACGGAGAACAGTCCAATCTTGCAATCTTCTGAAGGTTTTAAAGAATGTTGACTGCATATGGCAGTTTCAGGAGTGGCTCTTACGATACTGTAAACCAGCATTACCATGAGTGTGAGACAAAATGACACAAACATGGGGCAATATGTGACATGGCACTCAAATCTATGTGCACATGAACTTGTCCTGACATCCCAAATAGTCACAATTACAAACAGTTTTTTTTTTTTTTTTGTCTTATCTTTTCTGTCCTGTGTGCCTGCATATATGTCGAGCTTTGACATGACGCATATTGCTTTACCAACGTTTTCTACCAGACTTGGTCAGTTAAATTGAGTTCTACCTAGGCCTCACTCCTTTTTATCTTTCTTTACCCTCATGTATCTTTACCACTTTACCTCTGTCAGGTTTCTCCTATATCACCATCTTACTTTGTGCATTTGCTGGGTTGTTAATAGTGTACATGTATTTTTTTTCTTAAGCAGTGTCTTAAGTGTAGCCTATAGAAAAACCTTTTTTCTGCTTTTTTTTTTCCAAGAAAAAAAATAAATGTCACATTTCTGGTGAGATTTGTGGCAAAATGCAAATATTTTGTACTTCTTGTTCTTGATCAGTTTTTATTTATTTATTATTAACTTTGTAACCTCTCCTTTGAGAAGGGAGAGCTAAGCAGGATTTCTTGTCACACATTCCAACAATACAAGTCTAAATCTTTAAATCCCAAAAAAGATTTTCTTAATAGCCCTCATATACACCAATCAGCCACAACATTTAACACCACCTCCAGGTGAACTTAATAGCATTGATCATTAATTATATACCAGTCAACTAATGATCACTGGCAGTCAAGGTCAATCTATACGATAAGGGGAACACGCACACAACATTGAGCTTAACATTTTGGGGTTTCATGTTATGGTTGATTTTGATGTATTTGTAGAAATCTCAATAAAAAAAATCAAGTTTTAATGCATTTGCTTTGAGACTAACCTGAATATTCACAGCAAAAATTAAAAGAACAATAGTGTTCATAGAGGTCCAGCTGGACTCAAATCAACATTGAAAGTGTTGTCAGATTGGATTTGATGCGTTCAGGCTGTATCCGGCTCTGCTGTAGAACATTTTCTGAAATTCAGCTATGGATATGGAAGAAATCCGTTATTTCAGGCATGTAGTATATTTTGGTGACCTCACATATGACACAATATGGTTAGCAGTACCTATGTTTCCATACCAATGGTAAGGATTGGCATTTAAATTTCGATCAACGTACTTTTAGTCTGGGAAAAGAGGAGTAAATACTTAATTACCAAGAAGACTTAATTCAACATTTGACTTGCTTTATTTCAGGCTCTTCTTATCTTCTTGTTAAAGTTCAAGTTAGCATCAGGCACTAGAGGGCGCAGCTCTTTCAGTTGCAAACAGTCATGCTATATAAGGATATTCTACTCTTAACATTTAAAGGGCCATATATAAATTTTTTTCCTTCTCCAGTGTTCAGGATTTTATTTATGTCTGTCTGTTAGTAAAAAAGTGTCCTGCATGTTTCCATCTTCATTTATATTTTCGGGAAGTGCGAGTCATAATTTTTCTCCCATTGTAGTTAAACTTTTACCTACCATACTTTCACTCTACGTGATGGGTCAGAATATCCAAACAAGGTTGGAACTTGCCTCAACAGGTTGCTTCAGTTCCTACGTTTGGATCAGTGCACATACTTTTGTGCAGTTGGTGCTACAGGTCATGAAAGTGGAATGTAAATGACAGATGTGTTAAATATCTTTAAGTATAATATTCATGAAAAATATCAAATAGCTCTGAACATTTCATATTCATCTTTCATATGGGATTATATGTTAATGTGTAAAGCTACCGGTTAAATGACGGCTTTACAGAAAAATGCATAATCACAATATTAACTTACTCAAAGGCCTAATGAGAGGGAAACTAATTATGAGCTTTAATGTTTGGCCACTTTTCCATATGGGAATGTTCAAAATCTGGGAATTGAAAGTGTCCATGGGACAAGCAGTGATGAGGTATATTGAGTGCCACAACATATAATATAAATGTTCTTTAATTCATGTTTCTGAATTATTTGTTGCTGTGATTTCAGTTGTAAACTATCAGAACAATTGTAGTCACAAGCCATCATGGAAAATTTATCGAGTGCAGTTCATCTGATTTTTCAAGAATTGGGCATCTTGTCCTTATTCCTGGCATGTCATGGCAATTAGTTCTGGATTTTGTTTGTGCTAGTTATGCAATATTGATGTAGGACATTTAGCTGTTTATAAAAATGAGTGATATGAAAGCAGCAAATTATAGAGTATGTCCATGAAAATGTGATACTGTAGACAGATCGTTAGGAAAGGGACAGGTGGTAACAGTAGACCTGGAAAAACCACTTGCATTTCTTTATATTTTTTAAAATAATTAATTGTGGTTGGGTGTGTGTGTATGTGTGGGTGTCTCTTTTGTTTGTAACAAGCATACAGTACAGACCAAAAGTTTGGACACACCTTCTCATTCAAAGAATTTTCTTTGTGTTCTTTAGCCCAAACAAGTCTCTTCTGCTTGTTGCCTGTCCTTAGCAGTGGTTTCCTAGCAGATATTCTACCATGAAGGCCTGATTCACACAGTCTCCTCTTAACAGTTGTTCTAGAGACGTGTCTGCTGCTAGAACTCTGTGTGGCATTGACCTGCTCTCTGATCTGAGCTGCTGTTAACCTGCGATTTCTGAGGCTGGTGACTCGGATGAACTTATCCTCCGCAGCAGAGGTGACTCTTGGTCTTCCTTTCCTGGGGCGGTCCGCATGTGAGCCAGTTTCTTTGTAGCGCTTGATGGTTTTTGTGACTGCACTTGGGGACACTTTCAAAGTTTTCCCAATTTTTTGGACT
>JAAGKR010001855.1:0-11004 GCA_011419295.1 Clarias macrocephalus
CTTCCTAGTAAGCACTGATTCCCATCTGGGTGAAGCACCAGCATGATCACAACAGGATCTTTAGCACAAAGAGTGCAAAAGAGTGAAATTCATTGGTGAATTGATTTATAATAGATAGCAAAAACAACAAGAAGGTTACTGACCAACTCTAGGGTAACATGTATTGTGGATTCCCTGCAGACTCTTGCAGCCTTCTGTCAAGCAGATCCGTTTGTATCCCCCTTCATCCACTTTGGTCTTACCACCACAGGAGGGGCAGAAACTGTACCGGTTGTGCCATGCAAGGACAGATCTGGCTTGTGCAACAATACCTGTGCACATCAAAGGAAAAAAAATGCTAATCCTGTGTGGATAAATGGAGCTAACTGAGTGCATGACATTTATATATTTGGAGAAATAATTCTTTTCAAAACTTCTACTGGGACATCCTTGAACACCCTATATAGAATATACAAAATATATAAACCATGATATTTGGCGCTGTTTAGAAGATGTCCCACCTGCTTCATCTTCATTCAGCATTAGGAGCTTTGGCATTAGCCCTGTAAGGAAGAAGCTGTTTGGAGCTGTGACCTTAAGACCTTCTGTGGGATTCTTCTCTGTATTTAGAGCAAACCATGCAATGAGTCCATCCCCATTTGACACTGGTGAAGAAGGTGAACATTCCTGCTTTTCTACTCCCAGAAATATAACCACTGTGTCACTCTTTTCAAGTACCACTTTCACAGAGTCCCATCCAAACCTGTATAATTTCAGCTTAGGTTGAATATCATTACTTTCCTCTGGCTCTGTTGTAACAAAAGGGTTTAAGTTATGAAACACAATAAACACTGTTTCAGGAGAAGACTGTTTAGCTGAAAGCCATTCTGAATCAGTCCTTTTGTCACTCAATCTGTTGAGATATTCCCTACTGAAATATGTTTCATTCTCTGGAGATTTAGTGCTTGGTAGAATTCCACGAAGTGTGACATCTCCAGTGCTGGCTAAGAAACGGGCAATGTGTCTGTGTCCCCAAAATGTTGCTATGTCACAAGCAGTCTGGCCAGATTTGTTCACCAAGTTTTTATTACACCTATTGGCAAGAAAAGATTAATCAAGAAACTTTACACATTCTTACTGGAAGGAATTGTATCAAATCAAACAGTTTAAAATCCACTTTATTCAATTTATTCAGAATTTTCATTCAGACAGTGAGAGAGAATAAAATCCACACACACTAAAGATGACGCACAGATTCTCACACTACATGATATATATAGATAAATCTATATGGACAGAGGATAGATAGATAGATAGATAGATAGATAGATAAATAGATAGATAGATACTTTATTGATCCTGAAGGAAATTCCACAAAGATTGAACAATGCAAACGGTCACACACTTACCCACTTGAAAGTAATGCTTTTACCACATCAAAATGTCCATTTCTTGCAGCCAACATTAAAGCTGTCCATCCATGTTTCCCACTTTCATTGAGCAGTTGACTGGAGTGAGAGATCATAGTGGAAACTTTGGCCAAGTCCCCCCTGGAAGCATAATCCAGGAACTGTTCAACCATCTCATCCTTAGCACTCATCTGAACACTTGTCATGTTTTAAGTACTGAAATACAATAATAATAAAGACCACTGTAACACACAGAAACTGATGAATTAACTGTAAGTTTCAATGCACTGTATACATCTTATAACATGCACTAAAACTATTGTTTACGTACATGCATGGAACTCGATGGTATTGGAAAGGACTGCGTTTTAAAACTTAACATTCTGCAATACTTTTGTGTGTTACTGTACGACTTACTTTCAAGTATCAGGCGGTAGTGTACGTCAGAACTGTAAGTTAGCAGAGATCAGACTGTTCTAAACGGGTCTTTAGGTATAATATAATATCTTTAAAATGAATAAAACTTTAAAACGTTAGCTTTAAAATTTTGACATCAAGGACGCAAAAAGGCAATGCACTACATAACATGCTGACAGAAGTAGGGCAGGAGTAAATAATTAACAGTCTGTCCGAAATGGTGCCCTACACCCTACTCCCTACAGGGCATTACAAGTGTTTTTACACTCTCAGATTTATCGCCTATCTCTTGGACCCTACCCCATTATAATGCATTACAGAATTTAATGAATTCACCAGATATTCTCCTCAGTGTACGCAATACATTCTACACGAATACAATATTAGTGCCAAATAGTACACTAAGTAGTGAACAAGGTGTGATTTTAAACATATATACAACAAGGTCGGCCGTCGCGTGTTGATGACGTAAAACCACGTGACATAATAGCCTGTTTACACTCGTTTCATTCCAGAGTGTGGAATTTTAAAGTGTCTTTCCTGCTGCCTGTTGCGGGAATGCTAGTTGAGGGAAACTCCTTCGACAACATTCATCCATTTGGAACACCCTGCGACGTCACTTCCCATGTGCGTTACCCTAGTTGGTAACATAAGCACCTCGGATACCTGTTGCTGCTATTGCCATACTGTAGCAATTTCACGCTAATGAAAAAAAAAATCTATTGAAGAAAAAAAATTATACATTACAAAACTTATACTATTGAAATGTAAATGAAAGTTGTGGATAAATGTGATTTGATTTATTTACAAGATGGACACTGTCATGTCTGAAGATAATATTTTGCAGATTAATAGCATATTTAAGAGCAATTATTGATTACATATATAAATTATTTACAAAATATCATTATGGTATCTTAATATTATGTCGTCCTTTATACTCGCTCCTGTAGTCGTTCCCTACGGGTTGGAATATTAAGATGGCTGAACACCTTAAGATGTCCACTTCACAGGGAACTACTAACCGATCGGAACACAGCCTGTGTCGTTTCATGGATCAAACGCGGACTCTAGCGGTTGAAACAGATTATACAGTCGCGTTCACCAGTGTGGTTTCTACTGTGGGTGACAAAAAGATTGCAAAATCATTAGGGGTAATTCTTTAAAGTTAAAAGACTTTTAACAAGTCATCCCTGCTTAATATTGCCTTGTGAATGTGGAACTTAGTATGCAGTAGATCACCAGGAAAGAACTCGCCCATCAATAACGCTCATAATTAAATGAACAAAAAGCAAAATTAAAACATTTTAGTTGTCCTTAAAAAGAAAGCTGCCAAAATCAACAGTATGTTTAGTGTGAGTGGTGGCCTCTTGATGGGTATTTTTAATTTATTTATTTATTTATTTATTTATTTATTTATTTTTGTGGCATACATTAAGAATGTAATCCATTTGAAGGACTGACACATTAGAAAGAAGGCCTTGAATTCGACTCATGCAACAATACAATTAAGTTATTTTCTTCACATATCCCAATTTCTTGGGAAGTTGTGGACAGTCATGATAGACCTTTCACCAGGTCAGGCTCATGGCCTGGCCCAGCAGTATAGCTAGATGGTGCTGGAGCTTGACCCATGACCTTACTCTCAGTGTGCAAAAGGATATATGGTATTTACCATCAAGTATGTCACTATTCAAATATTTATTGATTTGACTCATTGTTCCTGGTGCTATAGTGAAGAAAATAATCATATAAACATGCCTGTGCCCTGTTCCAGCACTTTGAGGGCATTTTTTTCCCACCATTGGGAAATGTAACCGTTGTTTTTCTTTTTTTTTCTGCTTCCATTAGGGATTATTAAAGCAGATCATCCAAACCACATATTTGTGGCACAGTTTTTATGTCAGATGCATTTCCTTACCCAGATCTCCCTATTTCATCATCAGCACAGAGACTGCACCGCTGCAGCTGGGGTTCCTCGTCAGTGATTTGATTCCCGGTTTCTGTAAGACAGGGCTTAAATGTAACCGTTAAACAGATAAATATGATTAATTGTTTATTTGAAACTTTGGCTAGTTGCTTTTTGGTATAAGAGGGACAAAACAATTCAGAATGTGTTGTTATAGAAAACTTTGTAAAGTTTGGAACTGCCCTCTGCTTCTTATGTAATTTCTTTACACATTTTGTGCACTGTATTTACTCTACATCATATACAGTATTTAAAACATTAAAGGCTTATATTCCTTAATACATTCCTTTTCTCTACATGTAAAAATGTACAGAGAATTCTGTATGCTGAGAATGAATTGCGGAATTGTAACCTTTACCCACAGAAACCATATCGGTGTTTGTAGTTTTAGAGAAGCAAACAAATCACTTATTTACTCACCATCGTAAGGTCAGAGACCTCGCAACAGACTAAAATCTGACAACACGGATGGGTCTTTGCAAACAAGTTAATCAAGAGAGGAGAATAATTTTAGACTTTTGGAGATGGAAAACCTTTTTACTGGTGATGACTCAGTCCCCAGAAGCAGGACTAATGCAATCAGACCAACATGTTCTGTTTTACCCAGTCAACAGGATGAGCATCTGTTACAATGGTAAGTTAATATAATGTATTCATTCACTGAGCACACAGAGCAATTCAGACCATTGTATTTGTTTCTTGAAATCAGAGCAAATTTGCAATGGGGAGCAAATGGGTAGGCACAGCCTACATGAGCTAAATTTGTTAAGAGGTGTTGTTGGATATTTTGCTTTCTAAAATATTATTGAAAAAAAAAGACAAATAATTGAAATAATGTGCACAATAAATCTTTTATCTTTACAATTCAAATGTAATTTTTTCAACTTTTACTCTTTTCAAACTTTTACATTTTTATATTTGTTTAATATTAATCACATTTTAATCATGAATATCTTTGCATGATTTCTTTTCCTTGTTAGTTATGATACTGAAATTGTGAGAGAAGAGAACTCAAAGAAAATAATAAAAATAAATGTGCCCATATCAATGGATACGGAATCTGAAATCTTGGACAGACGAGGAAAACTGACACGAATTAGGTAAAAGGTTGCATGGCCATTTTAAGTAAGAAAAATATTCTTCCACATTGGTTATGTATCATATTCTTCAAAAGCTTACATTCTATGTCTTGTAATAACACATGTATATTTGCTCTGTCTCCTTTCTTGTTGCAGGTCCAAAACTTTTGATCCCTCATTTTTATCACATGTCCAAAGTGACATTGAGTCAAAGTCTGAAAGGAAAAAGCAGCAGTGCTATCATGTTAGTGATGATGTGTCTAAACTATGGTGACATTTGAAAAAGCAGATTTATTTTCTTCTTGTTGTTTTTGTCAAATAGGTTTTGTCGGTTGAGCTGTTCAGATTAAGTGTTTTTATCTGATGTTTCAGTTTCCTCGAACAAATAATCAGTACCACAAAATTTTCAAAGACATTAGTGAGAATGAGCTGCTGAAGCAAAGTAAGCAAACATTCACAGTGTATGCTTATTAAATGCAACTGTAATTGGATACAAAGTAATGGACTTTATTTTGTCTTCAGTGTTTCCTTAGATTATTATGAATAAACTATATAAATATAATATTAGTAAAATTATTCACTGTCTAGCATGTATTGTGTCCACAGGTTACACATGTGCATTGCAGAAAGATATTCTTTATCAAGGGCGCCTTTTTGTTTCTGACAACTGGATCTGTTTCCATTCCAACGTGTTCGGGAAAGACATCAAGGTATTCAAACATTTACAGAAAAGTACGAATACTGCACCAAATGTTATTAAATGCTAGAATAGTTTGTATTTGCTTTTACATTGCATTGCAAAGTGAAAATGGTTAACAGACTGTGACGTTTTTTTCTTCTTCTTCTTCTTCTTCTTCTTCTTAGGCATACAGTGCTTTAATACTTATGCATAGTATTTTGATTTAATTTTAATGTTTCACTTTTACACTTTTTAAACATATTTCTTGTATTAATATTTGTATTTTTGGGTAGTTTACATAGTTTTTGTTTGTTTGTTTGTTTGTTTGTTTGTTTGTTTGTGTTTGTAGATGGCATAACCTTACTGTTCATCTGTTTTATTAAATGTAAAGATGGTTTATTTATACTCAGTTTTTAGATCATTATATGTTCCAGATTACCATTCCAGTTATATCTGTATCAGTAATAAAGAAAACCAAAACTGCCATCTTAGTACCAAATGCATTGATTATTGCCACAGCACAAGAAAGGGTAAGTTTGATTTTATTTAAATGGTAAACAACAACAAAGCAAGACATATTTTAATTAAGATTTTAATTGTTGTCCAGTATGTTTTCGTGTCGTTCCTGTCCCGAGACACAACATACAAAGTATTGATGTCAGTGTGCACCCATTTGGATGTGAGTGATTGACACAGGATTGTTTTTAAATGTTTATTGTCACTACATTTAATATATTGCTAGTAATAGATAGCATCTCATGTGATTATTTGGTCACAGGACAAGTGTCTGGGAAATAGTCCAACTCATTCTGCTGCAGATGGCAATTACACAGTGTCACCTTCCACACTTCCCATGGTAACAATGAACAGTTTTTGTAGCTGGTCTAAATGTTATTGTGTATTTGTCAAATTAAATATCACACAGTTGTTGTGCTTTTGGAATTGACAGAATTTCTCAGCAGATTTGTCAGATGTCGATAACCCAGTGGTTCAAAGGACACAAGAATTAGGATATAGCAGTAGCTCAGACTCTCCAGATTCTCCAGAGTATGAGAAAATAAGAGGTTTGTTCATTTTCTTCAGTCCTCTTTTAAACATTTCAATTTAAAGTGTATTTTCTGATACTTTTCACATTGTATATATTGTATACACAGTGGAACCTTGGATTGCGAGGATAATTTATAATTTGTGTATATCAAAACACTTGTATATCAAAATGAATTTCCCATAAGAAATAATGAAAACTCAGATCATTTATTCCACAGCCCAAAAATACTCATATAAAAAGATTAATACAAAATGTAAACACAAAAGAAAAAGAAAAAAATTAACCTGAACTTTACCTTTGAAAAGAATCGTGACTGGTGTTAGATGAGAGCAAAAGTAGTAGCTACTGTGTAGGACAACTTTCACACACTTGTGCACACACACACACACACACACACACACACACACACACACACACACACACACACACACACACACACAAATGGAATTACTCCTGCACTGCTACAGCCTTTTTAACTTTTTTTTTTCTTCACAGAGGCAGTACAGTTACAAAAGAACACAATGTTATAGTAAACAGTGCGTCTGGATGTTGACTATACAAGTGAAGCATGCGCATTGAGACTAGTGCTGGGTCCTTTATGAATGATTCCTTCAAAAAGAGTAGTCTCGGGGAGTGATTTGTTCATTTTCTACTGGGCGCGCATGCGCAAAACATCGTAAAGCCTCCATAGGTTATGTACAGGAAACAGAATTGAACGGTTCTCAACGAATCTTCCAAGTCCGAGTTGTTCATTCTTTTGTTACTGCAATAACACTATGCAGTGCAGTACACAGGAAACAGAATTCAATGCAATTCAATTTTATTTGTATAGCGCTTTTAACAATTGACATTGTTGCGACGCAGCTTTACACAATCAAAATAATTATTTAAATTTATATGAGATGTGAATGTGTATGAATTAAAATGATAAGACTGTCCCTGATGAGCAAGCCAAGGACGATGGCGACAATGGCAAGGAAAAACTCCCTGAGATGGTAATAGGAAGAAACCTTGAGAGGAACCAGACTCAACAGGGAACCCATCCTCGTTTGGGTAAAATGTATAGTAGAGGTTGATCTGCATCATACTGTGTGAGATTGGAAGTTCAGTATAACAGGTGTTTATAACAGGTGTTTATAACAGGTGTTTAAGTTAAAATTGAGACCAGTTCGTTATTGGAGCCTCAGGTAGACTTTAGGAAACTCCAGTCGAGCGACTGAAGTCACAAAATCCTTAGAGAACAGCTGTCTGCATCAGCCGAGGACGGGACTGTCTTCATGGAAAAGTGGAACCGTCCCCAGTCACCACACGCATCCCAGGCAGACCACATGGGGCAGTCATGCGATGAGATCTCCAACCAGAAGCAGGACACCAGAACGAGTCGGACAGGGGGGTCTGCATCACTGGCAGCTCAGGAGTGACATGGATAACTCGACAGAGAGAGAAGTAGAGAGAAAGAGAGAGAGGGAGAGAGAGAGAGAGAGAGAGAGAAGAGAAAGAAGAGAAAAGAGCAGAAGAGAAGTAGAGACGGCAGTTAGATATGGTCACAGTCAAACAATGTATAATGTGAAGGTATCTTTAGTGTAGAGTGCAAACAGGGACTCCGGCAGGACTAACTATAACAGCATAACTAAAAGAGAGAGCCAGTAGGAAACACAGACATGAGGTCTCCCTGAGATGTAAAGCAACCAGTCACCTCACCGTCAACAAACCTGAGTGATCAATGAGAGTGGGGAAGACAGCATCTAAACATACCAGTTCACCATAATACTCTACGTCCATGAGTCCCCCAGATCTGCTCCTTTACCTAAGGCAAATATATTTACAAAAATTGCTTGGCTAAATAAATAGGTTTTAGCCCAGACTTAAACATTGTGACTGTGTACGTCAACAGTAGTATTTTAAAATTTATGCGAAATTTCACAGGGGGCC
The DNA here is from genome assembly GCA_011419295.1 of Clarias macrocephalus. Taxonomy (NCBI): domain Eukaryota; kingdom Metazoa; phylum Chordata; class Actinopteri; order Siluriformes; family Clariidae; genus Clarias; species Clarias macrocephalus. The sequence goes on from JAAGKR010001855.1 coordinate 8,513, forward strand.
AATGGAATGTAGATAAGATACAGTAGGGGTGATGTGCTCATATCTTCTGGTTCTAGTGAGGACTCTTGCTGCTGCATTCTGGATTAACTGAAGCTTGTTTATGCACCTAGCTGAACAACCAGACAGTAAGGCGTTACAATAGTCCAACTTAGAGGACTCCAACCTGGAGAATTAAGCGATTCTTTCTCAATGACTCTTCTAGTCATTCGTTCTTTTGTCACGTGACTCCCATAGATGCTATGCAGTGCAGTACACAGGAAATAGAATTGAGCGATTCATTCTCAATGGCTCTTCTAGTCTAAGTCGTTCATTCTTTTGTCACATGACTCCCATAGATGCTATGCAGTGCAGTACACAGGAAATAGAATTGAGCGATTCGTTCTCAATGACTCTTCTAGTCTGAGTCATTCATTCGTTTGTTACGTGACTCCCATAAACGCTTTGCAGTGCAATAGATTAAAAAAAAACTCAGATTAGAAGATATGTTTATTATAATATGTCCTTAGCTGCATTGTAATATTTTCACTACAGGAACTATAGTCAAAATTTGTATATGTAGACATGTTGGGGGTCTGTTTATTGAAAATGTAACATTTTATTTAATTTCTGATCCAAAGAATGAAATGAACTAAATGACTCAAAAAAAGATTCATTCATTTTGATGAACGAGATTCAAAGAACCGAGTCACTAAAATGATTCAGACTTCCCATCACTAATCGAGACTGAGCATGGGAGATGATGACCCACAATCCTACAGTGTAAGAGTGAGAAGAACCATTGGCTCAGTTCTGATCATGTGACGCTTGGCAGACAAAGCACATGCGTACTACAGTACTCTTATATCAATACCTCGCTCGTTTAACAAGATAAAATTTTATAAAGAATTTTGCTCATCTTGCAAAACTCTTTTTGTAAACACAAGTTACTTATATTCCAAGGTTCCACTGTATATATATATATATATATATATATATATATATATATATATATATATATATATATATATATATATATATACACCTTAAACACCATTTGATCTTTTGTTTCATTCATAAGAACATGGAAAACTAAATGTTTATGACAGAAAACCACTGAGCCCAAGCTTGCTCAATGTTCTACTGATGGTGTACTTATTTGTGTGAGTAAATTTCGTAATTATTTAACTTATATCCAATATCTAAAGATTACAAATATATAAAAATTACAACAAAAAAAGTTATTTTTTTTAGTTTTGCTTTGCTCTTACAGAATCAGCATTTTGATTTTGTCTTCATGTTACATGGCTTTCAAAATCATATCTTTGGAAAAAAGATTGAACTCTCTGGGCTCTATGGCTGAATTTACTCATAATGGGTAAGATAAATCTATGAATGGCCAGTTATTTCTTTATAACAAAATAAAAGATTCTTGTTTAATGTTATGTGTCAATTGTAGAGATGACTACAACAGCATATACTCTGAGGAGAGGGTCTTCTCTGCTGTGTCAATTAACCTTATGAAACTGGAAAAGGTACTTACAAGGTCTACTGGATAAAAAGACCTTGCTTCTCCAGAAACTGCACAACATGTCAAACATATGAGAGTAGCAATGCAGCCCTTACTAACATAACTGATTTCTTATTTTGCTTTACAGATTCAGAAAGGTCTTCAGAGACTATTGAACAAAATCCAGTGATGTTAAATAATTGCTTTGATCAAAGTAACCTGTTCAATCAATTTTTAATTCATATTTTTTGACGATATGTAAATGTAAATATAACTGCTGTTTCAGTATGTTGACTGCTTCACATCAGTGCCCAGAAAGAACATCACACTATATCTCCCAGAATGCAACATAGCCTACAACCATGGCCGATGTGAGCAACATAATTTAGTACTCTCAGTTTCTGTGACATTCCCTGTCACCATTCCTTTTGATCATGAACACCTAGACTCAATAATTAACCTACCATGAATGCACACACAACTGTACAGCTGAATTTTATTTCTAAATCAAACTGTTTATACCTGCTCTTGCTTCCATCCCAACTACCTGAAAGATTGAGCCTAATTCCTGGAAACTTACAGCAATACAGTGGTTTGTTTAGCATGAGGTATGCTTGGACAGAAATAAAAAAGAATTATACTGCTGTTGTCAGATTTAAATCTACTGCACTATTTATTAAAATAAACCAAGAAATAATAAAGTGTAATTCAGATTCATAATTTTTCCCCATGCCGCTTGTTCTTTGTAGCATTGCAAAGGGAACCTATCAAGGGAAACCTATCCAAAAGAAGGCATTGGGCACAGGGCACAAGCGAATACTCACTTGCACTATAGGCAATTTGGAAATGCCAATCAGCCTACAAAGCATGCCTTTGCACTATGAGGGGGAAAACTAAGTACTTAGAGGAAACCCACAAAGCAGAGGGAGAACATGCAGTCTCCACAAACACACATGCACATACATACACACACATACACATGCACAAACCAGAGCTGATGTCTGAC
>JAAGKR010001855.1:11024-111123 GCA_011419295.1 Clarias macrocephalus
TGTTGTCTGACACCCCCCCCCCCCCCCCGCCCCCCTGGAGGAGTAAGTTAAACATGCTTACCACTGAACCATCATGTCCCCCATTTCAAGTTTAATTACTCAGAATTTCATCAAACAGGAGCTTTGATTTTTTGGTTTTGATCACTCATGGTTCCCTTCATCTTGTATCATAGCTTATTCCAAATACAATAATATCTTCACCACTGCATTTAACTATCATGCCTCACAATTGGAATCCTAGAAAATTAAGGATTATGTACAACTTGTATGAATACTACTGTTCAACCTACCAAATCAAATCTAACTATCAAAACCTATTTTTTGGGCACAACAACTCTACTCAAGAGATAAATATAGAAAAGACAAAATAAACACCATAGTGAATTGGACACAACTTGAGATTTTTGTGGTTTCTTCTTAAACCACATATTACACAAAAGTCATTCGGTTGGAGGCTGCCATGAAAGACCAAGAAATCTTTGTAATGCTTCCATATTACATCATCTTTGCTTGGCACAACCATTCGTGCTGGAAGTACAGTACATGCCTTTGAATCCAATGTTAAATCACACACAGAGACAATGTAGCAACTAACAGGAATCACTAGCCATCAAACCAATGAGCACATCACGGAAGATATACAATAAGCCACTTAAGCAGACCTTGTTCTTGAACAGTGCTCTCTAGAACATCCCTATGTGCCTACAACAGTACTGCAATGGCTTAATACATTGGTGACTTTTGGGCACTCTGCCAAGCAATGAACATATTGGGTGGTGGGAAGCAAATTCTTGTGGCCAATGTTAAATCAAAAGGATGAGAGAAGTGCAATTGCCTGTGCTCAGAACAAATCTCTCACATCATCATGGATGTCATTATTGATTTTTGACCTGAAGTCCAAAGTGGTAGGACCTCCAGGAAACATCCACACACCGCGGGCAATTTGGGAATGCCAATAAGCCCAATCTGCATATCTTTTTGTTTGAGAAAACCAGAGTACCCATAAGAGCATGTAAACGCCACACATACAGACTTGAAGGCAGGAATCATACTTTGACCCTAGAGGTGCAAGGCGACAGTGCTAACCAAGAGAAGAATATTTTTCCAAAAAGTGTTCAGTTCATTTTTGGGGCAGGATATGTACAAAACTCTGTAATCAGTTAATTGTATCTATTACACCATTTCCTTGATTCTATAGATGGGGTATCCACAGATGTACCAACTGTAGATTACTGGATAACGCTCAGTGAGCAAACATGGGTGGCAGTACATGTATGCATTCAGCAAGACATCTGACGTCAGAAGGCCCACGCCGATTGTCAATGTTATCCTCAGTTGTGATCTGGACAAAGGAGGAGCTTGTCTACATGAGAACTTAGACTGAGACTTCATTCAGAGAAATGGAATCCAAGGTTTATTGATAAAATTACTGAGACTCTCCTAAAAACCTGTTTGTTAGCTATGCCAAGCACCATCCTCATAAGGAAGTGGAAGAAAGTCTTATTTGGAAGACTGGAAGGGTTAATAGCCTTGAAGTATGTCATGGATGGCATCTAATTACATTACAGTAATTTCACTGAGCACCCTCACTTATGGGGCTGCACTGGATTGTCACACCTGACAAATGCAATAAACAAATACACAGCCTTGCCTTTATTTTGATTTTGATGGTTATGAATGTGCCCCAGCATACAGATCTCACTGTCACAGTCTGAATCTGTTACAGGCATTGTTTTATTACAATTCACAAGAATATATATGAAGATATACTGTATCTGTTAAAGATATGTTTCAGTCCTGCGTCACAGAAAGAGTGAAAGGGAGTGTTGTGCTTTATGTTAATGAAGATTTGTGTCATCTTCTCTCTGTACAGAAAACAATTGTTTACCCCTGACTTGCACATGCAAATGTGAGAGCATGTGGGAAACCTTTAATGTTTCTCCTTTCTATTTTACATATCATGTCAGTATGGAAATAACTGTTAAGCTGTTCACACAGGCTTCCACTGAAGTGAGCACAGCATTGGATATATGCTAAATGTTTCAGGGTTTGGGGAAAAGAGTGTGTTTTATCATCTTAAAAGCCCCGATATAAAAAAAAAATTGTCATAATAAAAATATTTCATGTGATTTTTTTTTAATCTGTAAAGCTGTTAACACCGCCTGAAAATTATTTGGAATATTTTTCAAAAAATATTGAAAAAGTGTTTACATTTTTTTAGCAGTATTTTGTTTAGATATTATGAGCTTTCAATTTGGTTAAAATTGAAATGTGAAGTTAGAGTGTAGAAGTTTGGACACTTGTTGAGCTGTTCACTTTGAGGTAATTTGCCCTCAGTGGGGTGAAGAGCGCCAGTTTGATTAGTCACGAGCTCATGAATTACGTATTTGGCTGCGTGTGGATGCGCGCGCGAGTACACGCGCTCCACTGAATCCGCGCGTGCAGGTCATTCTGAAAGAAGCGCGCGCGCCTGGATAAACCATTGGTCCCAGATTTAAATACTCAGTTTCACCATGTCAGATCCACCATCATCACCTCCATCAGGCCAGAAACCTACTCTGAAGAGCACTGGCACAACTCCCAGCCGGTTTCAGGTGGATCGCGTAGCAGAGGCAGCAGCTGCTGCTGCGAGCGGAGCACCAAAAACCCCACCAGCAGCGCGATCTGGTAAAGCAGCGGAGGGATCGAGTGGAAGTGGAGAGGAGGCCAAAGGTCGATTTCGCGTCGTAAACTTTTTGGACCCCTCAGGCGCTCCTGCAGATGGAGCGGCGGATGTGGCGTTTGATGGCGACACGGTGCGCAGCGAGGCCAGTCTGCACTCCTCTACAGGTGGACTTAGCCATTTCTCCGACACACACTCCAGTACATATTATCTGCGAACCTTCGGCCATAACACCATCGATGCCGTGCCAAATATCGATTTCTACAGGCAAACCCAGGCACCTCTGGGAGAGAAGCTTATTCGGCCATCACTATCCGAACTTCATGATGAACTTGATAAAGTAAGAAATATGACAAAGTCTCTAACTTGCCTATAATTCGCATACTCTTTTTTAAATTATTTTTTTATGATTAAATAACTTGTAAGTTGCATAACAAACAAACAAACAAAAAATTGGTCATGACATTAATCTTAGTGATGTCATATAGTCACTACCTTGGCTCTCTTGACTTCCTCTTACTTAATTAGTTTCATAATTTCATGAACAAAACTTGCTATTACACACCTCCAATAATAGTAATAATAAAAAATATTTTTAAAAATAAGTAATAAAAATGTCACCATGTATACCTACTTTTGATACAAGATTGAATTGTGAGGATTGAAGTTATGTAGGTGTTTTCATTCTTACATTGCTATAATACCTCATTTTTATTTGTTTATTATCATGCATGTTTGTTCCCAACTGAATGGGCTGTGTGATGCCAGAGACCTTACCCACACACTTGTATTTAGACAATGGTCTTTCTTCCAAAGCCCACTCCATGCAGCGCCATGGACGTTTGGCCAGAACACAGGATCCCATAACAATAACCTTATGTTTAACCAAGATCAATGTCAATGGCCTAGTGTCTCCTTGCTGTGGACAGCTGCACTGCTCTGCTGCAGAGATAATGTGACTTGTTTAGGGTGGCAGCATGTTATCACATGATCTGACTTGATGTGACATATTTTGCGCAAGACAAACAGATACTGTCTTGTAAACAACACAAATGTAAAACACTTCTTCGATGTAAATTTTTCAATGACTACTTATATTATATAGCAAAATTGATAGCCCAGGTTAGCCAAAGTCAGTGATAACTGAAGTACAGTTTTTGTGAGTCACAATGGTAAAAGCTGTAAATGATTCAATATAAAAATCATCATTGGCATATGCAGATTATTGTATGTAATTCTTTTATGAGTGTATTACATTAAAATCTGTGGAATATCAAATTGTCTCTTAGTTCAAAATAATTGCACTTAATATCATATGTAAAATGATCAAACTGCGTTTGTCATCAATGATATCAGTAATGCTTTTTTTTCTGATGATACCCTAATTTGAAGAAATGTCAAACTATGTATCACTGGTGTTTAAAATACCTTTTCCTCATTCACAGGAACCTTTTGAGGATGGCTTAGCAAATGGGGAGGAGCCAGCGGCTGCAGACGAGGCTGCTCTAAAGGATGTACCCGAGTCTAAAGGGGGCACAGTAAAGTTTGGCTGGATAAAGGGCGTCCTTGTTAGTATATTATTTCTTGGTTTATGTGTAGTCTATGTGTTTAACTTGAAAGATGACAGTGTACAGATGTAATAGGCCAGTGACTGTGTGGCAGTTCTTGAGCTTGAACTCACAAAATTTTGGTCAGTAGTGCCCAATCTTAACTATTGAGCTATCATTGCTTTCAACAATGTCAATGAGGAAAAAGGAGGACCTTTTTCTGCTGTTTGTAATTATTTGTAATCACTACAGGTACGATGTATGCTGAACATCTGGGGAGTGATGCTCTTTATTCGTATGTCATGGATTGTTGGCCAAGCTGGCATTGGTAATCTTTTAAAAGAGTAAATGACTTTCCATCAATAATTATTGACTCTAACTACAAGGCTGAAGACTTTAATGTGAGGAGATATTGTTTTTTCTCTTTATTCCCCAGCTCTGTCTTGTGGTATCATTCTAATAGCAGTTTTGGTGACTACTATTACTGGTCTTTCCACTTCAGCGATAGCGACCAATGGTTTTGTCAGAGGAGGTTGGAATAGTTTTGTCTCAGAATTCTTATACATTTAATGTTGGTATGAAATATGCAACTGTTTTTGTAAGATCAAAGTACATTTACATGAACTGTCTAAAAAACTAATGTCTTTACAGGTGGGGCATATTACCTAATATCTAGGAGTTTGGGTCCAGAGTTTGGTGGATCCATTGGCCTCATTTTTGCCTTTGCCAATGCTGTTGCTGTTGCCATGTATGTTGTGGGTTTTGCTGAAACTGTGGTAGAGCTCCTTGATGTAAGTATGATAAAATATTTATGCACATGGATGCAGTGGACAGTAATTCCACTTATTAATCCGGGCATGGATGTTATGACAAATGCCAATGTAATAATTTAATTATGATTTATTTGGTATGGCAGAGTGTAGATGCTCTAATCACAGATGAGATCAATGACATCCGTATAGTCGGGACACTTACTATCATCTTGCTGCTTGGCATATCTATGGCAGGAATGGAATGGGAAGCTAAGGTACTGATGAGCATTTTCCATGTTTTCAATGACATTATGGATCAAGTCTAACTGTATCTGAGTAGTTGTGCCATTCAGTTTTAATCTATTCTTCAAGTATCATCAAATCTCAATAATGCTGAATATCGACCCTAGTAAGCACCTTCAGGATTTTAGTCATGGATTGATTTATTACTGTTTTCACAGGCCCAGATTGTGCTGTTGATCATTCTTGTGGCAGCAATTTTTAACTACTTTATCGGTTCTTTCATCTCTATGGAATCAAAACAGCCCAAAGGCTTCTTTGGTTATGATGGTAAGGCCTATTTTACTTCAATCAAAATTGTAAAAATACCACTTTAAATAGAAGTGACTATAAAATGTATTTATTTTGCCTTGTAAAAGGCAACAAATGAAAAAAAAATCACCTAGGATTTCTTTTCCTTTTAGCCGCAATTATGATGGAGAACATGGGTCCAGACTTCAGAGATGAGGAAACATTTTTCTCTGTTTTTGCTATCTTCTTCCCTGCTGCAACTGGTATATTAGCAGGAGCTAATATCTCAGGGGACCTATCAGTAAGTTTGAGTTTACTTCTAGAACAGTAGATATTATAAAAGGAATTCAAGTCAAAACATCAAAAAGTCAAGAACAAATCCACATAAATGTTATTTTACCATTGTTACATTTAAAAATAATTTATAAAATTGGACGATTACAAATTATCTCATTATTCATCTATTATTCATTTTATCTATGATTTTAAGAAAATGAAAAAAAAAATATTCATTTTTGTACATTAAGTACAAATGTGTTGTAAAAGGTCTCACATACCTTTTATTTATTGTCACGTGAATATCAAATTTGCACCAGAGTTAGTGTTAGGGTTAGTTTTAAGGGGGAAAAGGCAGAACTAATAAATCAGGTTCCCTTGGCAAGGATAACAAACTAAACAGCCACAGGAATTGCTTGAACATTTTAAAGACACTGAAAGAAACTATGAGCAATGTTCTGCATTGTCACAAAAAAGGAGTCCCTGGATCTTAGAACACAAAGAATAGTAAACATCAACAATGCAGAACAAATCATAAATATAATATATTTCTTACATGTACTAAAAGTTTTAATAGCTTTTTTCATTTGTACTATCAGTTATAGAAATAATACTATACTTTCAGACATTCAGTTAAAAAAGTGAATTTATTTTATTTTTTTATTTTTTTATTTTTTATTTTTGGTAGAATTTGGTCTATGGTTATAACATGTTGACAAATTAATTATGAAGCAAATGAATAAGCACATTAACAATTATTTACTTATTAATTATGTACTTAGAGATTGCATACCCAAATCAAAATTAAAATCCTTTCTCCCCTGTGTGTAAAGTTATTTTAACACAGAATCGTTGTGTCTCTTTAGGATCCACAGTCTGCCATTCCAAAAGGAACCTTACTGGCTATTCTCATCACCGGGATTGTTTATGTTGCAATTGCCGTGTCTAATGGTAATACATATTAGGATAATTATGTTCTTAATCTGTACTGTTTATTAAAACAGTTGTATTTTGACTTTTATATATATATATATATATTTCTTTTGAGGTTCATGTATTGTACGAGATGCAACAGGTGATGCTAACGACACCATCATAGGCTCTGTTGAGAATTGCACTGATGCAGCTTGTACACTTGGTTATGACTTCTCTATTTGCAAGGAAGGAGGATGCAAGTATGGGTTACAGAATGATTTCCAGGTACAGGCATTTCAAATTATATAAACATTTAGCCTACTTGTAAAGACGTTCTAAATATCTTACTGGGCCTGGATATTATTAAATGACAAAATCAAACCTTTTATCGGCAGCATGACAAAATGTGGACATTTGTGTAAGACCAAGGTTTTTGCCTAGTCACAATATTGTTATTATTATTATTAGCTTAATCAAGTCATATCAAAAGAAGGAAATAAAATAATGGCAGTTCATACAGATCTGAAGCTTTCCGGTGTTATTTTTATACAGCTTATGCTGGTAACTCATGTTTGTTTAGCAAAAATTTCAATGATATGTGAGTTTCTTTGAGTTTCCAGTGCTCTCTTTTGATTTCTCATTCTCTCTGTTTATTTATGTAATAATAATTTTTTACGCTGTATTGTTTTGCTTAGGTCATGAGCTTGGTGTCTGTTTTTGGACCCCTTATCACTGCTGGAATTTTCTCTGCCACTCTCTCTTCAGCTCTTGCATCTTTAGTCAGTGCTCCAAAAGTATTTCAGGTGACAGAATTCTTCATGTATAAACATACAACTTCAAATTGTTTAGTTTCACTTTGCTAGACGTTGTCCTGCCAAGAAAAGTTAGGTACGTATGTTAGTTATGGGTTATACTTATTAACAGCCAAGTGAATGACCAGATTGGTAGCATAAAGGCAAAAAGAGATCAATTTAATAATGTATGAGCTTTTTTTCATTTCACTTTCGTATCTTTTCTGTAAAGCTGCTTTGTAACAATGTCCCCATTTAATGTTCTATACAAATAAAACTGAATTTAATCACCATATGTTGGCAAGAGAAGCCCTTGAAATAAATCTAGCCAGTCCAACTTTGACCATACATCACACATTTCTCAGGTCCCTCACTCATCTATGCTGACTAAGTAATAATAACACTCATAATTTATCTGTTATACATACAGCACGTTAAAATTGCTTGAAATTTAAAACTACTGTGCAACTTTGAAACTAATACAGTAATGCTATTATTCATTTTGTGTTAAAGAATAAATTAGATAAGGGCAAGGTCTGCAAATACAGCCATGCCTCCTGCATAACTACGTAGATGGTCTCTCTAGATTTCTCAGGCTTCCATCCAGGTTAAAAAAATATTGACCACTCCATGGCTGAGGAAAGTATCTTTCTAACTTTATTTCATTAAGATTATGGATTTATATGTTCCCTTCTAGGCTTTGTGTAAGGATAACATCTATCCAGGCCTACGAATGTTTGCTAAAGGGTATGGCAAGAACAATGAACCTCTGCGTGGCTATGTCCTAACTTTCATCATTGGTCTGGCTTTTATACTAATTGGTAAGTTTATCAAATAAATAGTTTGAATATGATTGATTATAGGTTATGGTTTGCAAACTGATCTGACTGACAGTTGTGTATTACTGTTTCTTTAGCTGAGCTGAATGTTATTGCTCCCATCATTTCCAACTTTTTCTTGGCCTCTTATGCCTTGATCAATTTCTCTGTGTTCCATGCATCTTTGGCTAACTCCCCAGGTGAGTGCAGTAAAGCAAATTATTTGGGTTTATGCATAAATGAATGAATGAATAGTGAAAAATGTTACATTGTTTACACTGCCTCTAGTTTATTACTCACAATTTGTGTCACTTTTATTATGATTGTGGTTGACCTCTATGTTCTATTTCCCTTAAAATAAACCAACCAGGATGGCGTCCAAGTTTTAAATACTACAACAAGTGGGTATCACTGGCAGGAGCTGTGCTGTGCTGCGTGGTTATGTTTGTAATCAACTGGTGGGCTGCTCTCCTTACCAATGTCATTGTTTTGGCACTCTACATTTATGTCAGCTACAAGAAACCAGGTATTCCACCTGCCTTTTAGTAGACATTATGAAGTCATTACACAGAAGCTGTGAACTGTATGTAACTTTTTTTTTGTTTTTTGAAAAAATATTTTATTGGCAAAATACTATTAATTATGTATGGTAAAGTGAAATAAAATAGTCAGATATTTAGTAAAGCTTTCTCCACCATAGATGTAAACTGGGGCTCATCCACACAAGCTCTTATGTACAACCAAGCACTGTCGCACTGTCTGCATCTCACTGGTGTTGAGGATCATATCAAGAACTTCAGGTGATCATATTCTAAAATATCTTGAATTAAATTTTTTTACATTTTGTGATCACACTAAAATGAATAATGACAGAAACAGTTATGTTTCCATACATTTTCCCTTAGACCTCAGTGTCTTGTAATGATAGGCACCCCAAATGCAAGACCAGCACTACTTCACCTAGTACATGCTTTCACGAAAAACATGGGCCTAATGGTCTGTGGCCATGTTCGTATGGTAGGCACCAAAAACACATACTTTGATTTTGTTAACTTCGTAAGTTACATCAATTCATGTTTTAGTACTTTTCATTTCAGACATTCTTTTTGTTTCTCTTAAGGCTTCCCGAAGGCCAAACTATAAGGAGATGATGAATGACCAAGTGCGTTATCAACGTTGGCTCCTTAAAAAGCAGATTAAGGCATTTTATACGCCTGTGTTTGCTGAGGACCTCAGACAAGGAGCCCAATATTTATTACAAGTACAGTTTTACATTGATTTGTTGGGTCCTAGTGAAATAAAAATGTTATTGCTGAACATTTCACTGTTCTAAGGTACCAAGGAACTAGACATTTTAATCTCTGCTCACTCAAATTATTCTTATTTACTGGGGAATTTTAAAAACCCTTATATGCCGAGACATAAGAACAAAAAGAAAAGACAACATAAAGATACCAATGGCCTGCAGTATCAAAGTTCCATAGGACTATGATTATGAACTACTGCTTTTATCTCAACAATTATCAATAACCAATTTATGTAACTTCAGTTTTTCGTGAGTGTAATTCAGTTTTGGTTGCATTTCAAGGCTTCTGGTTTGGGTCGACTAAAGCCAAACTCACTGATACTTGGATTTAAAAACAACTGGAGAGATGGTGAAATGAAAGATGTGGAAATATATATCAACACAATTCAGTAAGCAATTAAAAAAATTCCATATTATAATTGTTTTATTGTTGTTGTGGTTGTTATTGTTACTTTTTTTTAGGTACATTTTTTCGATTAAAGATCAACATAATTGCGCCTCTACAATAATACAATATAGATATTTATGTGTTTTTTTTTTTAGCTAATGTGGTACTAATTTCATGATCATGAACACACGTGTATAAGTAAAATTTCCTTTATTTGTCTTAGTGATGCTTTTGACCTACAGTATGGTGTTGTCATTTTAAGACTGAAGGAGGGTTTAGACATTTCCCATATCCAAGGACAAGGTACATTATACTTTTTGAACTTAAATATTATTGATATACACTAAAACATTATTGCCACTGCCAGTCTAAAGTGAGTATTTTAAACTAATGCTTTTTAACTTTTTATCTAAACTTTGATTTGATTCTGCACAGATGACTTTCTGTCATCCAATGAGAAAGCTCCAGTGATGAAGGAGTTGTTGGTGGCCATTAACATAGGAAAGGATACAGATGATTCCTTGAAACTATCATCTAAAATCACCAGTGGTCAAAGCAGCCCACTAATTACTAAAGGTTACCTTTTACACTCTCTAAAATATAACAAAAATTAGTTTAATATATGGTAGTTTGATTTTTCTTGACTTAAAATGTTTAATTGCATATACTTAAATTCTTGATAGCAGTACATTAAATAAATATGCAGATTACCTTAAACCATTTGTTTGACAGTCTCATTTGCTCTGCTGTTAAAATATTTACCTTTCCTATTATGAATTCAGATACCAAGAGTCCACCAGTGCAGCTTAGCATTGAAGATGAAAAGCTGCTGGCAGCTAGTCAGCAGTTCAAAAAGAAACAGTGCAAAGGCACTATCGATGTTTGGTGGTTGTTTGATGATGGAGGTAGGTTTACGCAGCAGTAACTGTTAAGGAATATGTTGATTTATTATGTTTTTTTATATTTAAAATGAATAGTTCTTTATGAATATGTGTGTTTATTAAAAATTTTTAATACTGGTTTCGTCATTTGGCATGGTTAAGAAAAAATAAACTTGCTATTTTAGGACTGACATTGCTGATACCATATTTGCTAACTAACAAGAAAAAATGGAAGGATTGCAAGATTCGTGTTTTCATTGGTGGAAAGATAAACAGGATTGATCATGACCGCAGAGCGTAAGTTGCCATAATATAGATATTGCTGTGTTAACTTATTGTGGAGTTAATTCCATGATTAACGTACTTCACAAATGTAAGTAAAGTCATTCATTTTCAGTACCTGGTCTGCCACGAAGTTGAAACCAAAGGCAGATGACATAAATGACATTGAATATTTAGAAACAATAAGGCTTGTTAAGGGATGCGATATATTTGTCAAGAAGTTCAGAGTTTGAGTATTGGAAACAGAACAAATGGGCAAGCCTAACAATCTAAGCGACTTTGACAAGGGCCAAATCGTTATGCCAGGACCCAAGGTTTTTCCAGCATAACATTGTCCAGAGCATCATGCTACTTCTGCCAGCCTGCCTTCTTTCCATAGTACATTCTAGTGCAATTCCTTCTTAGGTAAAAGCTACATGTGCACCCATGTGGTAGCTCAGTGTGCTAGGTGTATTAAGGCTTAGATACTGATAGGAAGGAAGCCCAAGTTGCCACCTTTGTGCCCTTGAGCAAAGCCCTTAACCCAGTCTGCTTCAGGGGCACTGTATACAGTAATACCTGACCCTGCACTCGGCTTATTTCTGCACCTTCAGTCAAATCACACCCCTCTCTGATTCCTACCTAGCGAAGAGTGTCGCTGCTGAGTACAGGTGTTGAACTGTAAAAGCAGATATGTCATCGAGTTCAACAAAGAAGCATAAGTCCGGTCATCAGAAACGACAAACAAAATCTTCTGCCTCGAAACTTCTTTTAATTTTTAATTCATTTTAAAAGCTTGCTTTATGTTTTTACGCTTTATGTTATTATTTGTTTGGCATGATTCAGCGCGCTTCCGGATGCAAGCCGCCAGTAAACCCCGGCGAAGAAGAAGCGCTTACGTCACAGCGCGGAAGGAGACGCACACAGTTAGTTGTGTAATTTGAGGGAGAGTTCTGTTGCGGGCTGCAAAATGGAAGGGAGTGATGAAAAAACTTTTATCAATGAAAAATGTTTTCAGCAGCAGGAAACATTGCTTCAAGGCGCAGGGCAAGTCTCAGTTCGGAGCATGTTGACATGCTAACCTCTCTTCATTGCAATCACACGTTCCTTTAAAGACTAGTGTGCACACACATGTCCAAGACAGAGAGACATTTATATTCTAATGAATATATTGACTTAAAGCACAATGTATGGACTCTTGTTTCTGTCTATGGATTTTTGCATCCTAAATGTCATCACAAAGGATTCCAATAAGAAGTCAGTAAAGGCTTATGTTATGCCTGAGCTGTAGATTTTGAAACTTTTAGTTCTGAAAGTTAAGTTCATTTGAAATAACTTTTTTTTTTTTAGTTTTTGCGTCTGAGAAAAGGCTTTAAAATAAGAATGTATGGCACTGTAATGCACTTAATTCATCTCAGTCAACTTTAAGCTATTCCTTATATTGTGAATAATGACAATGTTTATTTTTTGATAAAATGCTGTATGCATTTAAAAAATAAAGGTTTTCTAAAAAGAAAACCAATTAATCTTTCTCTTGTATATACTGCTCAAAAAAATTAAGGGAACACTTAGTCCCAGTTTGACTTGAACGCCTCTCATATGTGTATGCAAGTTCATGTCAAACCGGGACTAAGTGTTCCCTTTATTTTTTGGAGCAGTATATTTTACATTGCTATTTAATTAAGCAAAAGTAAATTGTATCCGATTACTCGATTAATCGATTAAATTTTTGGTAGAATACTCGATTACTAAAATATTCGATAGCTACAGCCCTAGTTACGTTTTTCACCAATGAAAATTAAATATGTAATTTTTGTTCAGATATAGATCTTGAATTTGTAGCAAATATGCCAGCATTATCTTATTGGCTAGCTTTGCTAGAGGACTTTAAGTACTACTACCATGTAGGATAGCAGATAACTATTTCACTAATAATTAGACAAAAAATAATAGGTCAGTACTATTATATTACAGACAAAAACTTTGAATAGCTAGGTTGGCTTGTATGTTTTGTGCGGAATGGGTGTGGTAGGGGGGCCCAACTGCATATTTTGTCAAAGGGCCCAAAATTGCTAGCGGCGCCCCTGACTGAACACTGCCTTCTAACAAAAGCTGGGGCATGCAAATACTGTGTAAAGGGTTTTACTGTGCAGTAATTTGTGACAAATTAAGACTTAAAGAAAATGTACGTTGTCAGAAAAGGTCACCTTCCGTTGCTACATGGTCCAATTGTAATGCTCATATATCCATTGTAGGCACTTTTGGCTATGCAGCCCTATATGCAGTAAGCTTTGATAAACTGTGTCCTCTGGCATCCTTCTATCATAGCTAGTATTAACTTTTTCAGCAGTTTGTTCTATTGTGTCTCTTCTGTTGGACCGGTACTAACCATTCTATCCTGGAACCCCCCACTTTGTCAATGGTGCTCAGGTCCTTATGCTTGCCCATTTTCCTGCTTTCAACATTTGACTAGACAAGACATATAATCTTATAAACCACTTCCTCAACTTCTCTACAGGAAAAGAAACCGATATAAAAATATTCTGCATTGAAAATATATATATATATATTTCTGCTTTAGAGAATTCACAATGTGGCTTGTGATGATATGCTATATTACGTTTCCTTTTTACTGGCAAATCTATGTACAAAGGTGGCACATTTATCAAAATATAGTTTAGAATATAAAATTACTGATTAGTTCTGTAACAGATTTGAGATATGTAAGTCAATCTTACATGACTAATTACACTAATTTTGATTCCAGAATGGCTGCATTACTGAGCAAGTTCAGGATTGACTTCTCTGACATTAATGTTCTTGGAGATATCAACATAAAGCCACAGAAACACAAGTAAGATGAAAATGATTAAGTCAAGCAAAACAAACAATTATACTACTTGCAGCTGCCAGACACTGGCTAATGGCCCCTTTATTTCAGTAAAGAAAAATTTCAGGAGATGATTGAGCCTTACAGACTAAAAGAAGAAGATATGGAGCAGGAGGATGCTGAGAGACTAAAGGCTGAGGAACCATGGAGGATTACTGATAATGAACTAGAATTGTACAAGGCCAAGGTGAGGTTAAATGTGAATGTGTATTTCTTCTATTTTGTTCACTTAAAACATGCTGTTATTAGTTATTATAAGAATGAACCTAATCATTTCTTTAAAAGCCTTATAAGATTTGTCAAGGACATACATTGTACATGGACAGACCTGTTTTTCTGGACATTGATACTAACCTAAACTGTTTTCTTAAATTAGACAAATCGACAAATAAGATTGAATGAATTGCTGAAGGAGCACTCAAGCACAGCAAACCTCATTGTCATGTGAGTAGTTCATTATATATATATACTGTATATTAGCCTGTTTCAGTCTGTATATAAATAGCTGTCATGTATTTTTAGCAAAGTTTGGAGTTACTTTGGGTCAGAAATGTACATATTGCACCCTATCCACAAACAGAAGCAATTAAAAAAAGATTCTCTAATATGTTTTCTAATAAATACATCATGTCATAAAAGTATGGTTAATCATAGTGTTAACCTGAATGGAGGCACATTCTTTTAATACTTTCATCAGACTTTATACACTACCAGTCAAAACTTTGGACTCACCTTCTGACTCCATGGTCTTTCCTACATTTTAAAACAACGTTGAAGGCATCCAAAATATGCAATAATCTCCTTTAAACAGTTAATATTGAGATTTCAGCTACTTATGCTCTTTAAATCCTTTGTAACAGTTCGAACCTGAGGTGCTGTTAATTTGTGATTTTTGTGAAGGGATTTTGCAAATGTACTTGACAATGCTGTTCTTACGAGAATTATTCCAGAACAGCAGACACATCCTTACACTCTGGAAGTGTTGATTCTGAAAATATGGATGAGAAATTACCCAAAAAACATCCAATAGGTCACGAACCGGTATGTATTGCAGTTCGGGCAGGTGTTAACGCCGTGGGCAGAGAAAGCAGGCATAAGTGCAGAGGGGTTGTTTTTAAACAAGTCTTTAATTAACAAAAAGGAACGAACAAAACATACTTGGACTTGGAACAGACACATACAAGCACAGTCTCTTTTAGCAGTCCACATGATTACAAGGATTTCGGACCATTGCAAGCATTTCAGACCAATAAGCATTTCAGACGGCTTAGGACTGGAAGACTAGGGACTGCACGGGACCACTCCCACACACTAGAGGCCAGGGGCCCATCCTAGGGACTAAGGGAGCACACAGGGAGCATGGGGAGCACACAGGAAACTAGGGGAGCACACAGGAAACAATACATGAAACTAGGGGAGCACACAGGAAACTAGGGAAGACCCACTGGAGGCCTTGGAAACCCACCAATAACACACTACACAGTACACATACAAATTCACAAAATAAACCCAAAAACACACTTACACAATACTCAAACACAGAACAAAACAGAGCCCAAGTAAAGTAACATAAGTAAAATAAAAGATAACCAAATGAAACCAGAATCAAACCAAAAGACATGCCTACTGACAAGATTAATGCTCGACCCAGTTTCCCAGAACATCAGGCTATTTATAACAATACTAATGAGCCGCCTCAGTTCAGGTGAGCTCCAGCATCACCTGACCGAGGTGGCTTCTGGGAAACTGAGTCGACTAACAAAAAACTACAAAACAAACATATGCGCACAGTGGCCTCTGGTGGTAGTCCCTTACACAATACCTCTGATTATTTTTAATTTCTTGGATAAAAATACTGCCATAGGTGGCGCAGTGGCCTCGCATCTCCAGGGTTCAGTCTTTGGTTTCTGCCTCGAGTATGTGTGCATGAAGTTTGCATATTCTCCCCATGCTTGGTGGATCCTGTTGCTCAGGTTTTCATTCTCAAGTTCAAGCACATGTAGATTAGGTTAATTGGCATTTCCAAATTACCCATAGTGTGTGCGTAAGTGTGCATGCATGCCTTCGATAGAGTGGCACACCAGAGTGGCACACCAGAGTGGCACACCGTTCAGGTTGTACCCTGCCTTGTGCCACGAGTTCCCTGGGACAGGCTCCAGGCTTCCTGTGACACAGTAAAGGATAAGCAGTATGAAGAAGGATTGAGAGAAATACTGCCTGCTGCTATTTTCTATGCTAAAACAACGTTGTCTTTTACACAAAGCTGTGTAGGTATCCATAAATCAGAATTAATAATTAAGTAGAAATTTAAACATTGAAGTAAACAATTCCCCAAGGAAAAAAATATATATTTCTTTACTTTTTTTCTTAACTTCTTCTTATTAATTTCAAGTGTTTAAAATAATGGAGCATGTGGCTGACAGAACTTTTCTGTTATTTAGGTATACCCTGTAATATTAATTATATTATAATTAAATTTAATCTTGCCAGGGGTGAATAAAAAATCAGAGTGATAACAACCGTGTGATCTGTTTTTTAATGATTGTATGCACGCTGCATTTTTTTCATCACTCACTGTAAACCCTAATACTCAAAGTAATTAAACGTATTGAGTACTATTAACTTAAACAATTACAATTAGTTAAAATTAAGAGACCTTGATGAGTATTTAGAACTTTTTGGTATTTATGAGTTTGTTGAAATTACACTTTTCAAGTTAGCTGAACAAGTTTGATATTTTAAGCCACAGTAACTGTCTCTTTAAAGTTCCACCAACTTAAAATCTTTCAGCCTAGCAATTTTGTGTCTCATGTCATCAATGCACATGTAAACTGCCCACATTGAATTATTTTGATCGAGATGGTGGATTTGTCTGTCTTTGCATACTGTAAGTATAATCTTTACAAATCTGGGCACCCTAAAGATTTGTCCCAAGCCCAGATAAAAATGGGAGGGTTGTGTTCAGAAGGGCATCTGGCATAAGAACCTGTGACAAACCGCTGTGGCGATCCATTGCCAGGAGCAGGCGAAAGACCAATAACAATTTATGTGATTTGCAATAACTAAAAAAATTATAGTATTAGTTAGGCTACTCAGTAATGCATGTGAAGAACGATTAATATGAATGAGTACAACAAACTCAAAAACTGATAGAATAGTTTACTTAAAATTGGAAACATCATTACTTATAAAAATTGATTACCTCAATGTGGGTCAGTTAACCTTATTGATGCCCTGATTCCAGTACACTGTCTTGCTCATGAGGGCTAGGAAGGTCTAGGGGAGGGAGAAAATAAGGTGGACTTCACCTCAGGTCTCCCCAATAGAAGCCCAACTGTGGGGGCAGCGGGGAAAATTTTTTTACAGCTATGCAGTTAGTAAAATCAGTCATACAACAAACTTTTACGAAATAAACCACAGCTTAGTCGTAATACTGTGAATATATGCTGCATTATATAGTTTTGCAAGCACATTTAATTTTTCTGTTTTGGGCAAAATCATTAAGAAGAAGATATAATCTGTCTACACACTTTCATCCAAGATGAAATGGTTCAGTCTTGACTCTTAAATGGGGTGGGTCATGCCCTGATGCTTGTCAAAATAAAATAAAATTAAATAAATTAATAAATAAATAAGATCAAACCCATTAGGTGCATAGTTTAGAAAATACTATAAGAGGGAAAAATAGACAATACTATTAAACACTAAAAACTGACTAGTGCTGTCGGATTTCGTTTTATTTTTTATGATGCAACATTTCCAAACATTTAAATGATCACCATCCCAATTATGTTCTCCAGTCACCTTTTTTTTCAAGTTCATAGTACAGCACTTTCCCCAGTTGTTAAAAATGAATTGATGGGTTCTTACCACAATTCCAGTCATTTCAAATCTACTTAGTTGTTTTCTTTGCTTGATATAGGAGAGTAGACTCTTAGGAGATAATTGCCATTTCATTTTATTTCACTCACTCATTCACTCACTCACTTACTCACTCATCATCTATACCACTTAATCCTGTATTCATGGTCATGGGGGGCCTGGAGCCTATCCCAGGAGACTTAGGGCACAAGGCGGGGTTATTTTATGTCGACCCATTTTACATGTCATATGACAAATGTCAGTATTATAGCTAATCATAGTTAAATCATCATAGTCATAGTTAAAAATCTGTCCCAAATAGATAAAAATATCATTCAGACTGGTCTCAGTTGTTTTTTCTCTATTCCAATTAGTTATATGTAGATGCAGCATAATGTTATGATAGACTATCATATTAAGGCAGAAGCAGGATGTTTAGGATGCTCAGCATTTTTATCACCTGTTTAATAAGGCTTAGTAAGATAACAGAAATGGGTAAAGAAACAGTATGCTTAAAAAACTCAAACTAGAAGAGGAACAACTTTGATAAAGCCTTTATGTCATATGCAGTTGTTCCCAAATATTTAATACTGGTAACATTATAAGACTGGCAAACTGGCATGACTAATACCGTTTAATCATAAAGCTGGATCTAAATAGATTATTTGTAAATCCTTCATAGAAATGTTTTATCCAAATATTCATATCCTCTTTGTGCTTCTGAATGTGTATGTGTATAAATTTACATATATGAAGACTAAACAATGACTAAATAAATTATTTAGACTAAATAAACCTCAAATTCACTAAATACAAAACTGTTTGCATGGTTATTTTTATATATGGATTATATAGTTCTTATTTTTCGATTCGGATATTGGATGCCCCTTTCCATGTCACCCGGGGCCGTTTACAGACCTTTCAGGGGGCAGGTGCTCAAGGAACAAAAAGAAAAGTATTTATAACTGATTAGGAGACCTTCAGCTCAGTCTTCAGCTAGCTTTCTCTTAGAAAACACAGAGAATGTGCACAGTGCTCTCTTCTTCTGTGGGTACTTACTCGGTTGGCACGTAGTCTGAAAAAATGTGGAAGGCCTGAAAAATTCCTTCAGTGGGTGTACACCTGGCAACACTACTGGTGTCACAATTTCCCTTGATGCATGGGGTCAAGTGGCATATGAACAAAGGATTTATTTTAACATTTAGGGGTTGTCACCCCATGTATGATGCCATATGAGGATGTCTGAGTCCTTTAGGTGATCCATTTTGAGGCAGAGAACACGTGCAGTAACTATTTCCTTACATTATGTTCCAAGAGACATAGTGCAGAAATACAGTCCAAGTATAGTGAAAAAATTGTAACAATGGCCAGTGAATTTCGGAATAACTGTACTTTTTCTGGTATACAATACTTATTAAACTTTCAGTAACAATTCAGTGCCATCAAGAGTTGTATAGCTTGGGAGGGGAGACAGATTTGGTCTGGGTAATCTTTTTTTATAGAGATTCTATAGACCTTGCAGGCTACCACTGCCATACTGTTCATTAATTTTCAGCAGCTCTGTGGTCAATTGTCATGTATAATCAGCTGGATTGCTCTATACCAGCAAAACATTTAAAGGTCTTGCGTATTGAAATAAATACTGATATTAGAGAATCAGACACTTGGAAAGTTTGCAGTCTGCTTTTAATAGCCTTTTAGGAACTGACCAAACCATAAACATCAACCAGAATCTAAGTATATAGATTTGAGTTTATCTTTGGTGTAGATCTGCTGAAGAGACAAAAAGAGACATGGTCAATTAAACTTAGAAGTAAAAAAAAAATCCTAGAAGTTTGGCCTATTTCATTACATTATAATTAAAATGGTTAATTCATGTATAGCCTTCCCTTTTTCACAGGAGCATGCCACTTGCCAGGAAAGGAACAGTGTCTAGCGCCCTCTATATGTGCTGGCTGGAAACACTGTCTAATGGTCTTCCACCAATTCTGCTTGTAAGAGGAAATCATCAGAGTGTCCTTACTTTCTACTCATAAAATGCAGACATGCCATAATTACAAATACAAAAGAGAGGATACATTGCAATCAGTACAGCATTGTAGTGTGGTGTGTGTTGCACGATTGTAGTATGGCCAGTGTTGCAAAATATTTATTCATTTTCACATAGAAAATGTGAAGCCAGTTTAGTACATTATAAAAAAAAGGTTTTGTTCAGAGCTGATTTGTAACATATCTTGAAACTATTTTAGAATCAAAAATGGCATGAGAAAGGTACAAAGGGAATGTTTTGCAACACTGTAAATTTTATAACATTGATGCAGTTTAGACTGAATTTTAACACAACTTCTTTATGCTCTAGCCAGAATGGTAAGTAGAATATAGCCTACATTCATGTAATAATTTATTTTATTCTATCACTACTTTAGCAGTTTTCATGGATCTCTACAGTGTCATCTAAAATTAAGCTGTCAGTCACAACAGCTTTGCCGATTTTATACTGACTAGCCATAACAAATATGTACATTTGTTGAGTGAAATGCAAGAAAGCATTGTTGAGTGGATATGGTTTTGTATTTGCACCAATGAACTTATTAAATAATTTTTTAACAAGATTATTGCATTTGTGTGATGTTTCAGTTGTGATTTGTATGTACTTGTAACAGTGTATAGAATTTAATCTGCACTTAGTAGTACAGTCTGAAACACCAAAACATTTTCTATATATACAGTAATGTCTTACAGGAAACCGTACACAATCTTTTACTTATAAAATATAAATGAAATGTGAACGCTTTAGTTTATGTTCACATGAAATAACAGAATGTGGAAAAATATGATCTCAGCGACTTTGACCATGACACAGATGTTGGGGCCAGAGAGGCTGTCCCCTAAAATAAACAGTTAAATCTGGTGAGGTTGAACATGAGGTTCCATTTACTAGCCAGTTGATAAATAATTCATTGATTCATTCTCTTTAAGAATTTAACCAATTAAAAATTAATGCAGCTCACACAACTATGAACTTGTACAGTACAAGAGAGCACACTCGCATTTCAGGCTTTTCTCAATATTTAGGGCCCAAGCCCTAAAGGAGTTTTTCTAAGGATCCTTTTTTTCAAAACTTTTGGGCTTTTTGTAGGTCTTAACATGCTCAAAACTCATGAAAATTGGCAGACAGCTTGGAATCTGTTGCCCTAAGGATGCCTGAGATCTGGGCCACAGGTGTGGCACGGGGCCCTCAGGAGCCCTCACAAGAGATTTTGCTGCATAGCTCATACACACTTGCACATATGCACATGAAACAAAGCAGGACTTGTGATGAAAATTCCCATGAATGAAGGTGTAAGAACCAATTGACATTTCAGATGACTTCAAGCACAGTACAGTGATGAAACTCTTAGTCGCATTAAAATTTTTGAATGATGTGAAAACTGCAATGTTTTCCAAGCAATGTTGATGTTATCCAAGCAATAGTGAAACACTGAGATACGTGCTTTAGCAGGGGTTATATAGAGAAATAAAAGTATAGTTGTAGTAGTTTTACTCATAATTGTTTGTTACTCAGTGCAACCACAAGCCCTGGTTTGATTTGAATGTCCCCTGTACAACTGCATTAGATTATTTTTTATGTTTGTTTGTTTGTTTGTTTGTTACATTACATAACCGGTAGCATGATTGATTTTTAATTAGGTATGTCTTGTGAATTATTTAGTATGTGTTGACTAATCTCAATGCCTAATTGTTTAATTCTTTAATAACCACATAAAAAAACAGATGTATATACACATTATGTTTTTTTTTTGTTTTTTTTTGTTTTTTTGCAGGACCACTATCAGCAGGACTGGGTTTTCTTTTAGGAATTTTAGGAATTAGAGACACCATGCTTTGCTCAAACTGTTGTGAGTTGTGATCTCTAGTTCTGATCTATAGCAAGCATATCTGAAATTGTTTGTTATACAGTCAGTGCCATCATGGTGTTACCAATATGTGTCCAAAACAAGAAACATTAAGCTATGCCAGTATGTACAGGCAGTGTAGACAAAAAAGAGCATGCGTCTTTGTCAGGTATCATAGTTAGTAAAGCATTGGGTTTGGTGGCCTTTGAATGCACGATTTAATAGTGGTGTATGTTGGTTACTGCAATCTAGAACTTTGTGCCAGAAGGCACACCACATGTGCAGGTGATTCCCATTTTGGTAACGGTAGAGCCTTACACATAGATATCTTTGGTGGGTTTCCTCTGGGTACTCCGGTGTTATCCCACAGTCCAAAGACATACTGAATAAGCTAACTGGCATTTCCAAACTCCCCTTAGTGTGTAAGTGCATGAGGTGTGCTTGAGTGTCCTGTGATGGAACATGAAAACAGTGGGATCTCTTCGGTTAAATTTTAAAGCTAGCAATAAAAGAAATAAAGCAATGTGTACTTTTTGGCTTCTTCGTTTTCTTACAAAATCCATATGTCCTGTAAAGTTTTCTTTTTTCTTTTTTTTTTTTTTTACATAAAACAAACTAACTAGTGATATCTTCTGGTGTCAATTTTAGTTGACAATCAATGTTGTCATAAATGTACAACAATCCCCCTCACCTTTACATCATTTGTCAAACTCCCTTATCCAGAGCGACATACATTTTTATCATATTTTACAGTAGTTGAGGGTTAAGGGTTTGACAGTAGCAACTTGGTGGTGGGGTTTGAACCTGGGAACTTCTGATCAGTAGTTACAAACTGATGTTATAATGCTAGCAGTTTCTAGGCTGAGATTGCAGTCCTTTCAATTTGACCCTGACATGTTTGCCAGGGCTTTAATTCAATTAATAAAATTAGCCCTATCCAATATGGCGGCTCTGCTCAACCACTCGACTATCTATGCACCATCTACTCTAAAAGATATCAACCATCTATTGTCCCTTTCTTTATTGTTGTTGGCTTGTTATGACAACTTACGGTGAATGCCGCCACCTAGTGTACCGGAGTGAACGAGGTGTGATTGACAATCGAAAAAAAAATTGAAAAAAAAAATCTTTGGCCAGGGGGCACCTGGGGTGGCCCATCAAATTTTAGGGAGGGGGGGGGGATGACAATTTATTAGATGATTTTAATAAAGTGACTCAATATACACACTCAGTAGTGTTAAACACGCGTGTACTGACACTTAATCAGAAATGTATAGAACACTAACGCCAGGTAAACACTGGGTCAGGTGTGGCGAGAAATTAGACATACGCTGTTTATCATAAAATAACAATGAGTCATTAATAGCTAATACCCTCCCATCCTGCTGATTTAGGACTCATCAACCTATCTGTCAGAGATTCTGTGAGGAGTATGTCAGTCACTTCCTCCGCTGGGCAGAGTAGTAAGGCAAACGGAGTTGATGCGTACGACAGCGGAGATGATTGGGAGATCGGACTCGGCGATCTGATCATCGACCTGGAAGCCGATTTGGAAAAGGATCGCCGGAAATCGGAGATGAATCGCATCCTGACCGTAAAAAGCACCGCGGACGAGCTGCCGTTCGGCGTCGCCGCGGAAAGCGCGAGCGCCGCGTTCGATGGCCTCGCGAGTCCCGCAGCCGCTTTCTGCACGGAGGTGAGGAGATTCAAAGAGAAGAGGCGCAATTCGGGCGCGAGCGACGGCGGCGACAAATTGCGGTCGCAAGACCCGCCGCCGCGCGCGCTTCCCAAAGTGTGCATCTCTAAGCGGCGTGAAGCTCAAGGACGCCCCGGAGAGGCATTCGAAATGAATCCGTGTGATGCAAGCGCTCCTTGCGCCAAAGGCAAAGAGGGCAAGAGAGGAAAACATCAAGGCAAAGGACTTAAAAAAGAAAAGGACTGTCTGCGGACGCGGAAAGAGAAACACGGCGACGCGTTTGAATTCGACAATGCTCGTGCTTTCGGGAGGAATGAAGAGAGCGCGTGCTATTGTGCAAACGGAGGAGCGGCGGTCATGGACAGGGACGAAATGGACGCAAAGGGGATGAGGGCTAGTGCTTTTGTTGTGGAGGAGGATGCAGGGAGCTGCGAGCGAGAACCCAACCACAAAACGGTAAGACAGCCTGAGAGCCTCGTTAGGATGCCTCCTCTGCGCCAGTCTCCGCTCGCTCAAAGCGAATGGCGTCAGTTTGTTGATAATCACAGACAAACGGTTTCATTCTGTGCCGTCTGTCACATCTCACTACAGTGAGTGGAGTCGATGATTCAGTCCTGCAGGCTGATTTACGGCCAGATATGTGTGTATTACTCGTGAACGACATCATAATAAAAAAAAAATCTGTCATGAGCAATTTCAGTATGCTGCAGGTTTTATAAATGAATATAATGGTGTGTGTGCGCGCGCGCGCGCGTGTGTGTGTGTGTAAACTGCGATAAAGGATATCTAACACAGAAAATTCTGTTTGTCAACCAAGGAGTGAAGAGGACCTTTATTATTCATCTTATATCTTCCGAAAAACACCTTCTGAAACACAAATCGTTTTATTCAGCAAATGAAATGAACAAGGGTTTATTGTTTATAAATGCACCACTTCTGCGTGTTCAGTTGTTTTCAAGCATCTCCTCTGTATTTTGTTAGACACCCCTTTCGATTTTTTTTTGATGGCTGTTGCTATTGGAGACCTGAGCAGCATCACTCCTTCCTATTTGGACAAAAGCACTGTGTGTGTGTGTGTGTGTCTGTGTCTGTGTATTTGATGTGATTTCATGTGGTATTTACTGTTTTAATATTGAGAGGAGTGAGACGCTCCAACCCCCCCCCCCACCCCCGCCCATTGCTTTCTATTGTCCCCATATGTCTACAATCTTCTAATATTCATCTTATGTCCTCCATCAAATTAAATATATTTACACTCATGTATATTTACATGCATAGTATAAGGATGGGTTTTAGTTGAGAATTCTGCAATATCCACTGTGTTCCTGCTCTTTTCTCTTCTTATCAGTTAAGTATAAAAACCAGGTCAGTGGGGACCAATACACAAGAGGCTGAAAGAGGTGTTGAGTCAAACTACATGGAGCCATGTCAACCAGGAACAAGCGTAAATCTGGAAGGGATTGTGTGGCATGAAACAGAGGAGGGTAAGGACAAGTACTTGAGCTTCAGAATTACAGACAATGCTTCACTTTAACAACACCACATGATTGGATGAATTAATTTTGTTGCATTCATTCCCAATCCTTTAAGAATAAATCTCATAACTGAGTCATATAGTATAAAACCTCAAATCTCATATTTTATAAGTAGGGCATAAATAAAATTAGATAGAACAGTGTGATTAATTAATTTATACAGTCCATGTGTGACAAATACATGTAAAAGGCCAAAGGACTAGTTTTGCCGTGAGCCATGAGCACCATTTACAATGCAGCTGGGAGACTGAACCACCTACTAAAGCGTTTAAGCATTTGAGGGCAGTGGAGACACTGGTTGCATATTGATTAAGCGAATTAAAATTTTAGAACACCATCTTAACAACTCTGACTGAGATCACATAGTGAATCCAGACAAAATGCAGATAAAATACGATATAAGAAATCACTTATATTATAGGCTGTGCATCAAAATATGAAAAAAGATTGAAAGGTTAAGGAAATAAATTCATTATGCAAAGTTATTCATTATTAATGTTATTAATGTAGGATAAAATTAATATGTTTGTGTATTAACAGAATGTTCTGTCAGAGATTTTTTCAAGTTATGATAATGATCAACTCGTTGGAGAAAGGACACTTATGGCATAGTATAATTATGTCTTATTATACAGAACTGTTAAAATTTTTTACATTTATTCAAGCCATTTATGACTCATAGCCCATTATTATTTCTGTCTGATTGCTTGATTTCAGGGGTCCTTGTTGTGAATGTGACATGGAGAAAAAGGACCTATGTTGGAACTCTCTTAGATTGTACCAAGCATGACTGGGCTCCTCCTCGGTAACAATTATTATAATACTCTTTCTTTTTACATTAAGTTAAAAAAATATGTTAGGTATGAATTTAATCATTAATGAAAATACTCTCATGTTTCATTTTTGTTCAATAGGTTTTGTGAGTCTCCGATGAGCGATTCTGAAATGACTTGTGGCCGCGGACGTGGTAAACGGATGAGACTGGCAGTGTCCGATCAGGCTGTGACAGAGCCTGGTCTCTCCAAGATAAGAGGACTGACTCATAAGAGACGTGGTGTGGGCATAGGCAACAAAGGAAGACGGGGAAGTCTAAACTTTAGCAACTGTAGGACGCCTGCATACTTTTCAGTAGAGGACATTAAGTCAACTTCACTTATGTGTGGAAAACGGATAAGCAAAGCTCCACCTGATCTAGATTTGACCTTAGTTTCTGAGGACATTAGGAATGGAAATGGGAAAAGAATTCGCACCAAATCTAGAAGTGCTCCATCTACTCCACAGGGGAAATCTGACCCAGTGTTTTTGGACCAGGTTTGTGCCTCGCCAATGCTAATAGACTGTCCACATCCTAACTGTAACAAGAAATACAAGCATATTAATGGGCTTCGGTATCATCAATCACACGCACACTTGGACAGCAGCAGCAAACAAGAGTTTGAGGCAGAGAGTGAGGACAGGCTTTCTGATTATGAAGAATCACTCAGCAACATGCCCCTTGACTCGTGTGAGAATGTCGATATTATTTCTAAGAAGCCACGGACCATGTACAAGCTTAATTCTACTGGATCTTTAAAGAACAGAAAGTTATTACTCACAAGTGAGCACAGTCCCTCATCAAACTCCAAGCAACGGAGGAATATGATAGGCAAAGAGGGACCCACTGATGACCTAAACAACCTGCCACTTATTTCAAACATGTCTGTAGTCCTTGAGAACTGTCTTATTGCAGATCGTAACTCATCTATAGAGATGCCCAAACTTGAAGCTGAGGGTGTCATTGATAAGAGGGAAGTTAAAAAAGAAAATGGTGTTGCCGAAAGGTGCTCAGCTAAAACTAGGACCAACCGGTTTATTGTTACTACCCCTGCACCTCCAAAGCTTATTGCTATTCCTACCTTTCCTAGTAAAGTCACAGATGGTTCCTCTCATCAACCTTCACCATCTGTTGCTCTCACAAAGACAAAGAATCTTTCACTGAAACCCATCAAACCAAAATTGGATATTGTTGCACAAGTTAATATGGCAAATACAGCCATAGCAATGAGCAAAGAAAATAGAAGAAAGGAGAAGCACAGGCTAAAGGAGAGGAATTATAAAGATTCTAAAAGTCCAAAAGCTGATCCTGCTTTCATAAAAGCAGATGACATAAAAGGTATAGGAAAGGACTTACCAGTTAGCTTGTTAAAAGAGCATCTGAGCAAGCAGGATGTTGTTAACGGTCTTAGTGAAACTCAAGAAAGTCGAATGGCAAGTATCAGAGCTGAAGCTGATAAGGTGTACACGTTTACTGACAATGCACCTAGTCCTTCTATTGGGAGCTCTGCAAGGATGGACTCTGGTACCCTTTCAAACTGTGACAGTAGTACCACCAAGACCAACAGTCCAGCATATTCAGATATATCAGATGTGGCAGAGGATGGTGGATTAAATTCTAGATCAAGGAGAAACTCAGCTCCTGATTCCAATCTGAATGGAAATATCAATCCCAAGATTCCAATTACTTCTGTCACAACAGCCATGGGAAAAGAAACTCAGGCATCAACTCACTGTCATGGATATGAATCTTATGGTCTTCCAGGTTACATGCACTCCGGACAAGGAAACTCTGCTGCTTTCCTAAAGGTTTCAACACCTTATGTGAGAAGTAAGGAGGATGTACGAGAATTAAGCGAGGATCTGAAAACCTCAGAATCAAGTGCTGATAACAGCACTCAGTCACAGCTTCAAATGGCTATAACACAAACACAGACTGCTTTAGCTCAGTCCTTGTACTATGGACAGTATGCTCGTAATGCTCCTATAGACCAGAAGGTTTTGATTGTTCCAAACAATCACAGGCAGCAAAATGAGACATGCTGTGATGATGTGCAATGCAGCAAACATAGCAGAGTCCCACCGAGACGTGGACCTGAGCAGAAAGAACGAACAAAAGAGGATACAAAACAGATAATCACATCATCTGTGGCCATTCATAAGGGAACAAACCCAGTTAAAATCAGCTCTGCAAAACCTGGTTTCATCTATGTAGAGTTGGACAAACAGTTGTCTCTTCAGCAGGCTCAGGTGAAGTCTTCTGTTATGTCAATGACAAAAGACCAGGGGCTTAACAAGGAGTCTGAAGACTTCAACTCAGAATGTCAAAATGCAAAAACAAATGTGGATACAAATGTAACATATCTAAATGTAAGTCTCTGATATTACTACACATTTTCTGAAAATGTGGTTATAAAACATTTTTAGAAATGTTTTTGATTTAGGTGTAATGTTTCTTAGACTTAAAAATTTCTGTTGTTGATATTGTGCCCTGAGGAGATTAACCGAAGTTTAGCTTAACTGAAATTAACTTCTCAGAGTTACCTTTTCATGCCTTGAAAATAACAATCATTACTGTTGTATGACAATGGACTTCCCGTTGTAGATGTTTGATTGCGTTGGTTGTAAAACCCTAAACTGTTTGACGGTAGATGTTCCTCTGGGTTTAGGCTTCAGAATCACAGTCCTGGAGCCACTCATTTCAGTCCAAATATGTGAAGCAGCAAACTCAAGAGGTAAACAAGATCTCTCAGGAAATAGGCCCAGACAAGGGGAAAGACTGGCATGTGTCTCCTGAGCCACAGCCCAGACTGGAAGCTGAGCTTCAAAATGTTCGTTGTGAGACACCTTCTGAGGACATCGAGGAGAGTACCAGATCAGAGGTTGAAAAGGCACCTAGTGAAACTCCTGAAAACCCACAGAGCACAAGAGTGGCCGTGTCGTCTTCTCAGCAATCATACATCCAGTACCAGCACTCTTATCCATACCTACATCTGTGTGAGACGAATAACACGTCATTCAGTGTGATGTCACCAGCGTTGGTGCACAACTACCCAGGTAATGTTTCATTTCTAAAAAAAAAAAAAAAGACAAAAAACAAAAAAAACATATCTTTAAATGCGGTTCTTTTATTCATTTAACAATAATCATGCTTGTTTTATGCTTGTTAGGTTTTCATTACCCGATGTATGGGAAGACACCTGAGAGAGAGGATGCAAGTGGGATTCAGCACAGCAAGACAGTTTCTGATCCCACAGACCTTGAGCTGCTACCGCATCACAACCATCCATACCATGGAAAATGTCCTGTGGTGAGTATCTTCTTAAAGCTCATAATCTCACAAACTGTGTTTTCCTGGTTATTGAATTGAGATTTCATCCAGATTTTTTATTCATGTGCTTCAGCCTGGGGAGCCAGGAATTACTGACCAGGAGGACAGGGACACAGAGCGTGATAGAGAAACTGTTCCATTTGCTCATCACCTTCATACACATCATCACACTCATCTGGGCATGAGCTACTCTCTTGTGTCAGGGCAGTATGACCAATTTCAAAGTGAAAAGAAAAGCTAAACAAATCCCGGTACCTGATAATATTTAGGGAGAAAAAAAACATAAAAGCTGGTTTGCTAGGTGTGAAAGTGATGATTGTTGCTCAAATTTTCGGTTTAACCATCTTTGAGGGTCAGAATATAGTAACCATGTGTGCCAGTCAGCAAGTGGCAACCAAACAAAACACTTTCTGAGGTATGTATGGCCTTATTGTCTGACTGGATATAGCTGCTGTCTGTTTAGTAGATGTTACTGATTATTCATTTTACAACTGCAGAGAATGATGGGAAGATGTGAGTTCAAACTATATATTCCTAGCTCACAAAAGGTCTCATAGACATCAATTCCATGGTGTTATTCATTGCCTCCATGTGAGGCTACTTTCATTTTTTAATGAATGAATGTAACATTAGAAGTACAATGCAGTGCTACTAATATGAAATTCTGTATAGTTATGTAATGGCGTTACCCTAGTGAGACAAGGTTTTGTAAAATATGCTATTTGCTTTTTGGGTGCCTGTCAAAAATGACAAACATGTAAATTTTACCTGTAATTATTCTGCCTGTAAATGACTACATCTAGCTGGTAGAATGCACATGTATTGTTGTGTACCATGATATTGAATGTATTTGATATTTTATAACCTCTATGTGCTAAAGAATGATTTGCAGTAGATTACAAGTGACTGTAAAGTGGATCTGTCTGCATTAACCTATTAACATGAAATTGCTCTGGCCATAGCCATCAATCAACTGTATTGTGTTCAGTGAAAAGAGTTAATCAACATGTCTCAGTGCCATATAGTACTATTGTGATGTACATTTTGTACATAGTTTAACAAGCAATCAATACTAACTTATGTACAGTTGTTTTCAGTGCAATGTATGGTTGTCTATCCAACCTCACTTACATGGATAAAGTAGTACCCTTTATTACTTGAATCGTGCTGCATTACCTAAATATGTTTACAAGCACATCTTTGGAAATATATGTTAGTGTTGTAGTTTGGTTCATCCTTTCGGTCATGAGGTTTTACTTATTGTCAACTATATTGTACCATGAAATTATGTTGCTTTTTTTTATACTGTTCTTGCCTTAACTCGTTTGTCAACCCAAATAAAGGTAAACATTGTTTGTAGATTTCTTCATTATTTATGCTACATTTACACTGAGCACAGATAGCTGCACATACCCAACACATACTTTATGCATTCATCTGCATATTCAGTAAAGCTTGTGCATATTATATCATTCAAAATAATGCTATACTGCAGTGCGAATTAAAATGGACCCATACTAATAGATGTACAGTAACTTGTGAAATGCACACATACAGTATGATGTAAAAGAATCATGCTGCATGTGTAGCGTTTGTTAAAATAAACAAATGACCTGGATGCAAAATATTAATGCTAGGTGGCGGACCTATGAATGCTATAGGTGGGGAAATGAGGCGAAGCGACACTGCAGACTGTGTGGCTTACAAGTACTATACTGTAGTTAACAAAGTGCTCAAAAGTGTATATTTTGTCAACTTTTAACTCATATGCAAGCTATATAAGAAAAGCTTCATTTCATTTATTAGATTTAGTTCTACAATTATCCATTGCCCAGTGGTGCAGCCACCATCACTAATGGGGTAAAAAATTGGTGACATTTCCAGAGGCCCAAAGTAATAGTGTCATGCAGCCTTGAATAGCTACAGAATGTCTCTCTGGAAGTATGAAGGTTAAACAATATAGATCCATTGAAATCACACTCTCATTTTAGATTGTGAGCTACAGCATATATAATTATTCAGCAGTCTCCCAGCAGACAGTTTTCCAGCTTGTTTTGAGTACTTTAGACATAATGTCCAAAACAGCATGTGTATCCATGAATATCTAGTATCATAAAGCAGAGTTGCCAAATTTCATGCTAAAACCCTTTCCAATTTTTTTTTCATGTCAAAAATTATACAAAAGACCTGATACTAGGGGGGGAAAAAGAATTTCAGGCAGTGAAAATTTTCCTCAGGATATGTATGAAAAAAAAAGCAAGGTCTAAATGAATAAAATAGATTTAGCAAGGTCTAAATGGTATACACACAGACGCATGTCTAATGAGTAGATGTTATCCATTACATCATTTACCTTACCTTCTCCCATTCTTGTAATATATCTACGAATTAGTTCTCAATGTCAAAAAACAATAATAAATTGTGTTAGATTTATCACTTTTCTATAAGACAAGAATATGCGCCACCTGGGGATTTAGAAAATATTCTAGTCTGTCTATTACTGTACTTATGAAAATGTTCACAAAGCATGCACTGGACAAAGTGAATCTTACACTAATAAGATTTTAATATTTTTTATTTTTTACCATTAGGTGCGATGATAGCTATGTAGATAAACATGGCAGTGAATGCACCAACCCATGATTGCACAACAGCTAGAAAGGCAAGCAAATCAATTGAATATCTTGCAGTATATAATTTATATAGCAGTACTATTTAAATACTTGGGTATTCATAAGACGTGAGACAGAGAGGATGGTGGCACAACAAATTCAGGGCTCTAAACAGGACCTAGAATCATGAATATGGACTATGAAATAAATGCTAATGTTTACATAACTGAAAATCCAGAACTTAATATTGTGTAAAACAAGATATAAACAAGACTCAAGTGAAGGTAATCAGAAAAAAACTCAAACCGTATGACTGTAATCTCCAGGGGCTTATGGGTACGGTAATTGAGTGCTCCCAGGCTTTTTATTATAGCAGACACATACGCATGTGTATCAGGGCTTCTCTGTTCAGAAACATGAGAACAAGACAGAGACAGAGGCTATTTCACTATGTTCAGCTCATATTAACGTCATTATAAATCTACATGCTGTACTGTACGCCATTTGTTTTAGTTTTTTTTTTTTAATTCTGTTTTTGGTGATTATGGCCAAAATAAAAAAAAATGTGGTCCTCTGTAAACAAACTAATAACTCACATGTCCAAAAGATTTCAATATCGGGTCATATTGTTCCCAAAAACTAAAGCAACATCTTAGAACACAATAACTTTAAGTTATTTTTTCCTGACTTCGTCTTTGCACAACACATTTTATTTTTGTATTCTTTAACCATTCACATGTTGATGTGCTGGGGTGCTTGGGATAAATGTCTTTTTGCATGACCCAATTTCAGCCCAGCTTAAGCTGCTGGACAGATGGCCACACATTTGTCTCAAGAATATTTTGCTATAAAATGGCAATCATGTCTCAATGACTGCAAGTTTCCCAAATCCTAAGGCTGGAAACAACCATAATCATCAGTATGCTGTGTTTGGTTTTTGCCAGACATGGCGCTGTACAAGTTGACCTATTATCTCCACCATAGTCTTTTAATGGATATTGTCGCAGAAATTTTGTGGTTTGTTTAAATGCAATTTTGCAAACTTAAATTGAGTTGCTGTAATCTTTTTGTAAAGGAGAGCTTTGGCTTTTTTTAGCCATACTTCCATGAAAGCCACTTGTTATGTTTTTTTCTAATTATGATGTCTTACAACATTAGTTTTTAGATGCCTATAAAACATGATGTTGCTGTTTTTTTTTGTTTTTTTTCTCTGAGCATTAAGGGATCTGGTCATGGACTGTTTAGAGATGGCCTTATAACCTTTTCCAGATTGCTGAGCAGCAACAATTTCTTATCTAAAGCCTGATGTTCTATAAAGGGAGTTACTTCTTAATATTTGCCAGAGATATATAATTATTTTCCCTCAATAATGCATAGCTTTATTTGTAACAATAGGTTTAGAACTCAGTCATTTCCGCTAAACTTAATTTTTGGCAAATCTAAATTTTCTTCTATACATACTTATTCGAACAGCTTCTGAGTGGATGGTACAACACACTTGAAATTGGGTACATATAATTTTACGACACTTGATAGAAAGTTGATAGATCAAATATTTGCCTTATATTCACTAATGAAAATGGGTGTGTCCCATATTCATTAAATGAGTTATAAATTCTGATTGTGATGTTTGAACACAAATTGGTACATATAATCAGTAGGACATTCTGGGGCCACACAAGAAGTTATATTTCTATGTCTGACTTCTTGGGAGTGCTATAACTGAAAATGGTCATAGATCCATGTCCACATGACCGTCGAAAATTTTATTTGAAGTGATTTCTCCTAGACGCGCATGTTTAGATTAATGACACACATGGCAGCCAAAATTTAGTGGCTTATAATTGCCATGAGAAATAACCTTGTATAACCTCATCTTGAGACTTGGTCTATTGGTGTATACATACAATTTATCATCTGGAAAAGGTCTACCACATTTTAGAGAGGTCAGGGACAAGAAACCAAATACTCATTTGGGTCTACAATGTACTTTTTAAATCCTCCTAAGTAAAGCCAACGTTGGCCTTTCAGCTGCTCCCATCACTTGGTCGACCATTGCAGACCATCCGATTCACCCACAACTTGGCATAGGTTTTAGACCAGATGCCCTTAGTGATGCATCCCTCCCATTTTATTCAGGCTTTGATCCAGCACTACATCCAGGGGCAAGGAATCAAACTCAGGCCTTCCGCATGACAGGCAAGAAACCTATCACTGATGCTGATGCCCAGATAGTAAAGCCAATTTTTATTAGATTTAGTGCGTAACAAAAAGTTTTCAAAAGAAATTGCTAGATATGCTAAGCCTTTTGCTTGATAAAGACCAATGAACTTTTAGGGTATGATCTGAAGTTATATGAGGAGCTATGGAATGTGAACTGAGATTTTCACCAAATTACTTATGTGATTAAAAGGTGATAAATAAGGTTAAATTTGATTATCCTTTTTACAGTGTTGCCTATGGTCTTAAATGAGCTTTATCTTGAGTGTAGAATCATTCGAGATAAGATTGGGTAGTATTTCACTTTCAGGACAATCCCACAATTACAAAAAATTATGGAAGCCAGAATCACAGTAATCCTTATAATGTATTGCTTTTTACGCTTTACAGGCTGTATTTCTAATTAAAAATAAAGGTGGTGCGTGTCATCTCCAAGGCCTTCTAAGAATAAATTGTTTCAATTGCAAAATAATTTGCAGCTTGTGAAGAAAATAAAACCAGGTAGAAACATCCACCAATAAGAGTTATATTTCTGTGCTGACAAAACCCAATAATTGCTGCTTGCGGCTATATGTGTTTGTAGGAGTTGGTGAAAGCCATCCAGCTGTTATGTAGGTGTTGATATATAAAATCATAGAACTAAAGAAGAGTGTACTTTTTTTTCCCCCCATGACTGTACTACTTTCAAGACACCTGAGTATCTTTGTGGACTTGTTGATGCAGAGTACTCATATAAATAATTGGAGCTGTCCCAGAGCACAGTGTGAACAGAACTTTTCGGAATGCCCCACATCGGAAGCGTGTCAAATGCACCTGCTATTGCTTCGCCAGAGTGTGAACTCTGAAAATGTGGAAGTATTCTCTGCAGAGTAAAATCATCATCAATCACAGTTCATCAATCATTATTAAGACCAGTTAAACGGATGAGAAACACTGGGCTGACAATACTAGTCCAAATATCGGTGGTGAAGCTATACTGCAACAGGCAGCTGATGTGTTTTTTTTTTTCTCACAAAGGCAAGCTACTTTTTTAGTACTTTCTTTTTTAATGGTAAGGTCATAGAATTTGTTTTAACATACAATTTTAAAAAAATCTATAAAGAAAGAAATCCATTTGCTACCACTGTCAGCATTTGAAAAGCAAACATAAGTATTCTTTTACATGAAAAACTTTGGTAGTACTGTTTTTGTGTAGCAATGCAAGTTCATTTTGTGCATGTGAACACACGTTAACACAAGCTCAAGTTTATAACAGCATTGGCCATTTCCATTATCAAACATAATATATACAGTAGTTGAATTTCTCCTTACATTTGTCAAACGCAAAGGCATAAAACACAGCCCTGGAAGTGGCTGTCAAACAAGCAAGACATAAGTTAGCAAGACCGACAGACCAAGAGAGATGCAAGAGACTGCTAATAGAATTAACATTATTGTAACAGTAACAGCACAACTTATTGTTATTGTTACTGGCACACTTAGTGGAAAAAGAACATAATCTCAAAATAGTTTTTTTTTTTACCCTCTCATCTAACCTATTAACTGGCACTGGCATTTGGCTTAAAAAAGGAGGAGGAGTTGTGATGGTTAACCTGCAAATACAACTGCTTAAATGCAGTGTCTGTTATTCAATGGTTCTTGGGTAGACAGGAGACATATTTTGATATAGTTGAGACAATGATTGAGTGCAGTGACAATAATCAAATTGCATGGCCTGGCATAAACATCCTGCCTTATTTGCTACACTGAATTTATTGAGATTTAACCACTTAGAAAGGAGTTTGGGCAGTTCTGACAGTTGTGGTCATATGAAGTTGTCTACCCTTCACTAATTGAGCAGGTGGGTAACCATGTTCTGATGGAGTAGCACAGTAAGCCAGCATTGCTTAACTTGGAACCCCTCCTTTTCACCACAGGATTTTGATAGTGCCAGCAGCCTGCTCTGCTGTACTGTTGGACTGTGAAAATACAAGGACAGATGGTCACATGGCCAAACATAAAGGCAGTAGTAAAGTTTTTAAAGGCAGCTGAAATAAACTGTTGACCAGTGTCCAGTATTAAATTAACGGTAATTGCTTTTATTTGCAAAGACAGGTTTCAGTGCTGTAGTTACTCAAGCTATTGGAGTAAGCTACTGTAGCAAGAAAAAAACCCTACTCACTCAATAAATATGTCAAACACATCAGTCCCCACTCTTTGCCATGGCCTGTCTGGAGTAGGTGTACTGCAATTGTTGATGATTTGAAATGCTCCGCATGTTCTTACTAGTTGTCACTTCACTGGACAGCCCAGCCCATTGTACTGCTTGTTGAGCATGTGCTCTGCACTTCTTTTTTGATGCCCTGGTGCCTCCAATGAATCTCTTCTAGGAATTTTTTCCTGAGGTGTGGTATTACATCAATGACCTTTCAACAGCCGTTGGCATACAAGTGGATATTTTCTTTTTCTTGGCAGAAGCATTTCATTACCAGTTCTATATAACATTCATCAGGCCAGCCATCAAGACAGTAATAAATGACCTGCTGAAATGCCGTGTCAGAATGGTGTGCATTACTGATCTACTGCAGGTCTATCTTTGAAGCATGATGTATATGCACTGTCTCTGATATGTCATTCACTAACACTTCTACACCTTTTTTAACCTGAATCATTTTTCTGTAGGCACATCCTGTACTTGGAAATGTGAGGGAGTATCTGCTGCAGTAAGTGATTTTCCTGGCACTTGCTCTACATTTTACCTGAATCTGAACAGATGTGGGAAGAACCACATGATGCACAGAGGAATTTATTAGGTACTCAAAAGCCTAGCAACAGAACTAGCAGCTTGTGTTAGCTCTTGAAAATAAACAAAAGTCCAAACAGATAAGAGGAGAGACATTTGTATACCCTTGTGACCATTTTCAGTGCCTCGTTCATATCCTGCACACCACTCAGTTGATCTGATGACTTTGTGAATGACCCTCATGCCTTTCCTCTGCTCTAACTTTTTCTTGACCTTGCTTCTCAGTAGAACTGCAATGTGATGGAGTGTAAACAATACATATGGTTTAACATCATTGTTAATTTCAATAGGGTCAGAGGGTAACCCCAGCTTGCTAAAGATTTTTGGTTATGCAACCAAAAAATTGTGAGTGTCTCCTTTAAGGTCTTGGGTTTTATGAATCAGATGCAGTGCCTCTGTTGCATGTAAGCAGTTTGAGAGATCCTCATCCTGCACATATCCTGCATGGCACCGTGGACTTTTGGCTTCCGTGAACTCTGGATATAACCCAAAACTGCAAATTGGTTCTTTTAATTGCACAATCGGCATTCTGTGTTCCTCGCTATAGGCAGTCTTCTCATGGGTGAAATTTCTTTCCTCCCTTCCACTAGTCTGTTTAAGATGAAGTCTTCACAGTTTTTATGAATCAGATGCAGATAAAGTCTTTACAGTTTTGTCTTTTTTTAGGGTCCAAGCACTATGACCTCATCCCTATGTTGTCATAGTGTGTGAGGGCCCTCTTATTCTCCTCTTATTCTTTTTTCCAGCATCCGAAACGTTTGGGGGGATTTTAACATGCTCAAAAAGAGAGTCTGGGCGTGGCACAGGTCCTTCACACTAGATTTTGCTGCATAGCTACACACTTGCATGCATGCACACAAAACCCGATACATGTTTAGTGCTGATAGAGCTGAACAACTTTGCATTGCATGTCATGGGCTCAACTCAACAGGAAGTCAGTTATTTTGGATTGTTTGCAAAAGCACCCAAAGGATTTTGATACACTCTTCTTAGGGAATTTATACAATCGCCACCAAACCCAAATCGCCTGTGACGATTCCTTAAACTTATGCCAAAAAGTGGTTAATGACGTTCTGTGGGACATCATATTGAGTGACATCACATTGAGTAACATCACATTGAGAGACTATAATATTTTTTTCCAACATCTGGGGCTTGTTGGAGGTGTAAACATAACTTTTCTAAAATTATTTCATAATGTTGTTGGTATGTCCCCTTTTAAAGCATATGCCCATTGTCTTTATTGTGCACCTGAGGGGGTGATGGGGCATGGTGATTGGGCCTGCTCATCGTTGCTTGCAACTATATTTTTTGGCTTGTTTTACTTTTTATATATATATATATTTGGCCTGGTTAATTATTTACCTTAACTGTAATGCTGACAATATTATCATAAATTTTTCCATTTAATTATGTTGTTTAGTTTTTAATCATATATAAAAATGTGCCTACTCTCATATAAAATGTCGTGTTTCAAGACAGATTTCACTCACTCACTCATCATCTATAGCGCTTAATCCTGTATTCAGGGTCACAGGGGCCTGGAGCCTATCCCCGGAGACTTAGGGCACATGGCAGGATACACCCTGGACAGGGTGCCAATCCATCGCAGGGCACAGACACACACACACATACACTCACTCATTCACACACTACAGGCAATTTGGGAACGCCAATTAGCCTAACCTACATGTCTTTTGAGTGTGGGAGGAAACCAGAGTACCCGGAGGAAACCCACCAGGCACGGGGAGAACATGCAAACTCCATGCACACAGAGACGGGAATCGAGCCTGACCGGGGATCAAACCCGGACCCTGGCGGTGCAAGGCTACAGTGCTAACCACTACACCACCGTGCTGCCAAGACAGATTTTAAGTTGTTATTTTTCTGTCATAGTTTGAATGAGATATCTCCATATAGCAGCAACACCCATACTATGTCCCTTATTATGTCATTTAATTCATCCACACCCTTACCATGTCATTTAATTCATCAACCAATATGTATATTAATGTATTTACCTCATATTTCCAAAATTTTCTGTTGCGGCCACAGCATTACTAAAAGATACAAAAGCATAAAAATCCAATTCAATTCAGCTTTATTTGTATAGCTCTTAACAATTGACATTGCCACAAAGAAAAAAAAATCCAAAAAGTTTATCCCTAAAATCCACAAATTTTTCCACATGTGGCTAAGAAAATAATCCCTGATGTTACACGAGGAAAAAACCTTGATAGGACCAGACTCCTTATTTGGGAACCCATCCTCATTTGGGTGATAGCAGATGAACATATTTATGTGGCCATAAATAAATCCCTTCTATAACTGTGAGGTGAAAAGTGAACTGTATAATAGGAAATGTGTGTTTAGTTGCTATAATGGTCACTTTGTCACTCATGGAACCACATGTACAAAACGACTTGTGGCAATTTCAGTCCTTAAATATACTAGCAAATATATATATATATAACTTAATATACAAGTTGTGGAAAGGTCTGAACTACTGTAGTTGCCATGCTATCTACAAGCTTGTGTACCTTTTCCTGTCACACTTTTTCATTCCAGGCAACTTCCCATGAATCTACTTTGAAACAGCACTCAGCACCACCGGCTGATCACTGACATGCTTTTCAGAAGTTGAACATTTGTATGTTGTAAATACTTTTTTGATTTTTCTGACCTGTAAGCCATAATCATTTAAATTAAACAACATTAATCTAGAATACATGAGATTTTTACTTTTTAAATTAAATTATAGGGGGAAATATTTTCCATGATATTTTAATATTTTGACATGAATTGTATTTTCTCGACTGCCCTTGTTTCTATATTGTTTCTCCTTGTTTCTACTTTTTAAAAATACTTTTTATTCCCATACCCCCTCCCTGCATGCTGCATATTTCCATTACACATTGTTTTTGTCTTATCAGCCGTGTGAATGTCATCTTAAATCTCGGGTTCAGGAAGAATCTTACTTCCTCCTACTGTGCACTGCACGCTGTATTTGACTGTGATGATAATTAATGTATATTTGACTTGTCGATATTATACACAGTGGAGAGACAACTAATGCGAATTAAAGTTATCATCCCAACCACTAAAGCTGGTGAAACTAAAAAAATGATTGTGAAAAGTCTCTGATTGCTCTTTCACACTGGGCTCTCATTTTGGGTATTTTACCATTTACAGTACTAGTAAAACTGACTATTTATTTTTTCCTCATAGTGCTGCCTCATATTACTACTTTTTATTATCGAAATGTTTCTAAACATATGAGACAAACTGGTCTTATACTTTCCGCAGAAAGAATAAATATACATTCATCTGTCCGTTCATCTTTGTAGTTTTGGTTTTATAGTCTACTGTACTTGCCTTTTTTTTTTTGTTGTTGTTGTTGTTGTTGTTGTTGTTGTTGTTGTTTGTTTGTTTGTTTGTTTTTGTTGAGTAAACCACTCGGTCCACCATTTAGTGGTAGTACACGTACATCCTGTACTGAAGGGAGCGCTGTAACCAGAACTGCGACCTCACCACAGAGGCATAGGTTCCGTTGACGTTCGGTTTTAAACCAGTAGCGGGTGTAAGCGTTGTTTCTCAGCTGACAATA
The DNA here is from genome assembly GCA_011419295.1 of Clarias macrocephalus. Classification (NCBI taxonomy): domain Eukaryota; kingdom Metazoa; phylum Chordata; class Actinopteri; order Siluriformes; family Clariidae; genus Clarias; species Clarias macrocephalus. The sequence goes on from JAAGKR010001855.1 coordinate 51,396, forward strand.
TGAACGTCTTTGGAAATTTGCGAATTCTCAGAAGCTAAAATTGTTTATGGATCTAACACACCATGGCCTCGAAATCAGACCAACTCCTCATTGTCGTTTCTATTCTTGGAGGTTTGTCTAACTGTCATCCATTGTCTTTTGTGTGCGCCTGTAGCTTGGTTAGCTTGCGAATAAGCCCGCTGTTGCTAAGGACAAAAACATTTAAACTTTTGCAAGTATGCTGTCTGTTAATGCCTTTACCTCGGAAGCATAATGTATTTCGTTACATAGTATGTTTAAAACATGAGCTAACAGCGCCTGCTGTGTCTGTGTAGTTTTAGAAACTAAAATATACAGCAAAATTACAGTTTAAACGACGTTGGTGTCCAAGCCAAAATGTTAACAAACCGACTGCACTAACAGCTGATTTCTTAGTTCTGATTGCAGAGCTTTTTCGTTTAACGTTGAATAACATTAGATAATCTATTGTAACCATGAGTAACTATGGTGTTTTATTTTAATTGTTTTATTGGCAAGTAAAAAACACACTTATTACCTAACTAATATGCTTTTGAGGCTCAAAAAAAAAAAAAAAAAAACAGAAGTTAAATTGATTGTAGTTATCAGAATTACTATAACTAGCACTTTTTTATTATTAATGTACTAATGTACTGTACCGAATACATATAGTTTGTCATTTAAATCTATTTTTCTAAAGCAGGATATAGTTTATTACGTTGCTATGATCTGTACATAGTAGTAGTAGATGATGATAAAGCATTAAACACATCTGTTTATTTAAACAGGTCGTCAGTTTCCCAAGAGACAGCAACAGACTTTAGTTGTACAAGCAAAGTTTGATGGGGAACAGCTAGAGACAGACCCTGTGGAGCATAAGGAACAGCCACAGTTTTGTACGGAGCTGGCATGGGAGCTTGATCGCCGAACGCTTCACCAGCATAGGTTGGTTTTCTATAATCAAAAACAATATTGTTGTCTTGTGCACTCTGATGCATCCATTGATTTCCTCCAGACTGCAGCGGACACCCATCAAGTTGCAGTGCTTTGCAATTGATTCAAAAACCTCTGCAAGAGAATGTGTTGGCTATATTGTCTTGGATCTCAGATCAGTACAGGAAGTTAAGCAGGTATGTTTGACAGGTAGTCATTTTCATATATGTTTCATAAAATAATGTAACTTTCAGTATTTTTATATGCAATTTAGATACACAAAAATGCACTAATAAAAAAATCAATATTTTCTCGCCTTTTTTCTTAAATTCATCTATTTGCAGCCTCCTAAATGGTATTCCTTGCTAAGTAGTAAGTACACTAAAATGAAGCCATCACTGTTGTTGAGCCTGCTCCTGGAAAATGACACCAAACAGGAACCTGATCAATTTAAGGCAAAGAAAGCTCCACAAAGACCAGGTATGTTTTTATAGTTCCCCCTTTTCTCAAAAGACTAAAATAGTCCCAAAACTGGTCTAGTATAGTAGGTAAGTATGCAGTTGAACTGTCTTTTAAACATTGCCAAATTGCAAAATGTTGCAAATAGTCTTTAGCTGTAATAGCTTTAACTCTCCTTAAATTTGTTTAAATTACAAATCTTTACCAGTGACACAAAAAGCTAAAAAGCATAATGATTACTACTATTTAAGAAAAAAAAATCTTGAAGCGCCTTGTGGGGATTCATGCGACAATCCGTTTTCTCAGGATAAGATTCTTACATTGATATTGAAAGTGTTTTTTTGTTGTTGTTTCTTCATTCAAGCTCTTTTTGATCTGTTTAACACGGGCTCGCATCAGCACTTCACATCTGTCAAACAACGCAGCAGTTAGCATTTACTTACATCTAAATAATTTACATAAATCTTGCATGTGAATGGAGCATTAAGCGCAGGGGCGGGTCACAGACGTGTGTTGTGACAGGAAACTGACATGCGTCTGTTTTTTATTTTTAACATTAATTTAAAGTTTTTTCCTTTTTTTTTCTATTGATTGAATTTGGTTTTGCCCATCTTACTCTACATGATGTTTTTTTATTTATTATTTTTTTAACTCAGTGTTTCTCAGCTTTTAAACACTTACCTTTATGTGTATCATTTAACAAATGCTACATCTGTACCCGTTAATTTATTTTAATGTCTACAGAGTCTCCTGTAACCACAAACCCTGAATCAATGAAACTAGAGGTGATTCTAAATGAAGATGAAGGATATCACCAAATTGGACCAGCAGATGTTTGCAAAGACCTGTTTGTTCTGTCTGTAACTGTAGCCTTTGCAACCAGATTGGAACAGGTAAAACTAAATGTACAAGATTAGAGGTGCATCATAGTATATAGAGTTTATTTTGGAGCCACAACTGAGCTGAATTAGTTTTATCTTTAGTTGGTTACTGATTATGTGCTTTAGTTTCGGCAAAACATTTAAGGATGGAATGTGCCAAAATATACAGCACTGAAACTCGTTTGTTGATGTGGCATTTTTCTCCAACCGAATGTGTTCCCAGTAGAGAAAAGGAAGTTGTGTTGTGCAGTTGTTGTTGGAAATGGGTCTCTTGATGGTCAAAACAGTATTCATAGTTGAGTATTATTTTTGCTCATACAGAAGTGGTCGTGAATGGGGACAGAATCTGAAAAAGGTGCCAGAACAATTTGGAGAGAGACTTAATAACATTGCACCAACAGTATGTTGTTACAAAATTTCGCCGTTCTGGCAGTGTACTGTGTCAACATTACACAAGCAATTTGTCTCATTTTGCAGGGGTCTGCAGTAACCTTTGTCCCGGGAAATGTCTGAGAATCTGCGTAAACAATATGAGCAATACGTCTACAGCGAGGCAGGGCATACTTTGAACACTTACATTATCATGTGCATAACACACACATATACCGTGTGTTACTTTATTTCTCCTGGAAGAAACTCACAGATGACAACAAGGAAAAATTGTTCGTCTTTTCATTTCAGCACTGTATATTTTGGCGCATACTGTAATTGTTACGGAGTGAAAGGATTTTGTGTTTGGTCAATCAGAGAGCCCAACAGCCATGTAATGGCTAAACCTGCAGATGGGTACTGATCTGAGGATTATTTGAAACTGTTGTGGTAATGTTTTGTATTATGACAGAACATCTTTGAATTGGGCATTAGAATACCATTTCAACTGCTTTGCTAAACTACCTCTAGTGCTTAATAAACCAAATTCACCATATAGGCATTGGGTTAGAATACTTAATTATTATCTGGGGTAGAATACCCCGTAGTGATGTGCATCTGTAATTCTATGTATTCTAGTGATGTGACTCTATTGCAGTGTTGCACACTACTACTATACAGTCTAGTGAACAGTTTGTGCTGGCATGTGAGGGTTTTATCTTTTAACATTTCTCTGTTTGTGTTCATGGACAGGAAAAGAGAATAAAAAACCTTCTATTTTTTATGCTTTAGTTAATTTCAGGTTCAATGAAGTTAGTCCGTGAAGGTTCAGAGTTTTTCTTCTTCTACACTCTGTTGGGCAATGATGTCACCAGTGAACCCTTTCAAAACCTCATCAATCCAAACTTTGAGCCTGAACGAGCCTCAGTTCGTATTCGCAGCAATGACAAAGTATTACAAGTTTTTTTCAGCAAGCACCCAAACCTTCAGGTAGTACACCCAAACTTTTATTCGAAATGAATTCTGCAGTTTGCAAGGTGTTGTATATTTCTCCACGTCAGTTATCTGTGCTTTTGCATATAAACTCTGATCTTTATTCATGTATAGATTCATCTTTGCTGTGGAAACCAGTCTTTAGGCAGCACCGAGGTCTCTCTTGCTTCCCTCATGAAGAGTAGTGTGGATCTGGTCAAACAGGTGGCCTCTGTAGAGGGGGCTTTTGTCTTGAATCCACCAAATCGTATACAATGGAACTGTCAGTCTATCCCAGTGGATTTACATCCAACAGTTGGGGTGTCAGTAAGCTTGAGAAGAGAGGAAGCCAATGCTGAGGTACGTAAAGGACCTACAGTGATTGTTTCTGTGTCAATGTTTCAGTGGGATTTCCGAAAAGTTGGTAACTTAATAACTTGCCATGAATAACATTTTATATTTATGCGCCACAAGGATGCAACAACATAACACAAGTGTTAAGTAAATCATTCAGGTGATTTACATTCAAATGAGACAATTAAGAAATATCACGAGTACAGTTATACTGAATATCGGTATGGCTGTGATTTGGCAGTTATTTCTGATATTCAGTTGTTGTTGGTCTTTCGGCTGCTCCCGGCATGGGGTTGCTAATATTCAGTATAGCTTCATAATTTTGAATGTGATGGTGCTTTTATACAATGATTCATTAAACAAGATATTGATATAGATAAAGTTACCTTTAACACACAGTAAGGCTTAATGTTATGTTTATTTTTGCTTTGCTAGCAGAAACGGATCCCAATTAACCTACCCTCTTTATATAGCAGGTATGCAAGCTCACATTGATTTAAGGTCGAGTTGTATACCTAAATAATATCATTTGTTGTGTCTGCAGATGATGTCAATTAATATTTTTATTCAATTATTATTTTTATTCAATTATATTTTTATTTGTAGAGCACTTTTAACAATAGTCATTGTGGCAAAGCAGCTTTACAGAATCAGATTTAGAATTTTACTTGGCACATAGTAAGTAATTTTACTTACTTCCATAGGCTTTCGAAAAATCATGTTAGTCATACTTGAACTAACCAGTATAAACTGCAATATGTACAGTGATCTTAAAAAAGGAATTACACTGTTGTAATGTATATAGAACAATTTTATTTGCCAATTTTATTCAACTCTTCCTTAAACATGCTCAAGAGCTCTCAAATTGTGATTGGATATCCTGTGCAGTCCTCTTCATGTCATTTCACAGATTTTAGATTTAGATCTTGAATCTGATTGGGCCATTCCAAAATGTGCACACATCTTGCTTTGTTGACTTGGATTAGGGCTTTTCTTTGGAATGTTACCTTAGTTTACATCTTTCTGCACTAGCTAATGGATTTTGATGGTACAATTGTCTAATGTACTAATTGTTTAATGGCTTTTTGACAATAATATCAAGTACATGCTTTTTGAGCTGTTTGAGGGCCATAGCTGCAGCAGTCGGATGCAACCAAAATGTCAAGAAAATCCTGAAACATTTTCAGGCAAATTTCCTGTTCAAGCCTCTTGGAATCAACTCTTCGACTATTAGAACAACTATTAGATTCAGATCTAGTGACTGGGAGGTCATTGTCCTGTTCACACCAGTTTGAAATGACTTTTGCCTGGTGACAATATTGATTATCATGATGGAAGTAGCTATTAGAAAATGAGAAAATGCTGGTCATCTCAGGGACACTGATGGTATGATAATACTGCTCTTTACTTATACAAAGGACTGATTATCAGTTGGATCTGAGTTATTTTTATAGTACTCAGTACAAGAGAGAAACAGTAACTTCATTCTACCTAACTGTTATTTTATTTGTTTAGTGTAGTTTCCATGCATTCACAAAAAAATTAACATGTTGTGTATTACATGTTTGTTTAAACAGTTCATGAAATAGTATGTGTTAAGCTTATTTAAATAATTTTGTTGTATTTGTTCACATTTTATTTTACTATTATTTTATTAGAAGTAGTGATGTACGTCTTTCTTTGTGGTTTTTCATTTAAGGTTATCAACCACTCTAGTTGAATCCACTTTGAAAGATTGTTGTGTAACCTACTAAGCTGTCAAACACAATTATAAATTGATTCCAGAGTTGATCACTGTGTCCCCTGTAGTTGGCTAATGGCTTTTTTCGAGTTTGAAGCAGAAGTTGATGTGCGAATTCCCAGATAACTTGACAGTGGCATCAACGCAATAACTGGTATTTACAAGCCCAGAGTGCATCAACAAAACATTTTGCGCACCATTACACTACCTCCACCAGTCTAGATTGTTGCCAGGCAGGTTGGGTCCATAGAAACATGATGTGGTTCCCTGTTGTTGTAGCCTATCCCCTAAAAATTTGACATTTTCTACATTCTAAGATTTTTTCTTTTTTTGATCACCACAATTGTATACAATGGTTATCTGAGTTACCTTTCTGTCAGCTGAACGCTTTGTTTTTACTTTATTTTACCATTCTGGCCAAACTCTAGAGACTGTTGTGCATGAAAATCCCAGCATGTCAAGCATAACAATCATACCAAGATCGAAACTACTGTGATCGTATTTCCTCATTCGAATGGTTGATGTGAACATTATCCAAAGCTTCTGGTCTGTTTCTGCATGATTTTATGCATTGTAATGCTGCCACATGATTTGCTGATGAAATAACTGCATTAATTAATGTGTACACTGAGTAAACTGTATATCACAGTAGATATGGAAAAAGATCTAACATGGTTTATAGTCTATAAATTTTACACTGTTATATGCTGTTAATTTATTACAATGTGTTTTGATAAGGCGCTGCCTATTAAGGGTGAAGATGGGCTTAAGACTCCAGTTAAAAAAAGCCCAGCAGTGCATTTCTTTCCAGAGCCAACTCTATCTGAGCCAAGACAGTTTAGTCCATCTCCTGTCCCGTGCAAGAAATCTCCATCACCTGAGCATCAGCATTCAGAGAGTGAGGCTGAGAGCCTGCCTGATGATGCAAAGAAAGCTGACCCAAAACAATCAGGTGAGACTATTGGCCGACAGTTACAGTACAGACCAAAAGTTTGAAAACAACTTCTCATTCAAGGAGTTTTCTGTGTTCTTTAGCCCAAACAAGTCTCTTCTGCTTGTTGCCTGTCCTTAGCAGTGGTTTCCTAGCAGATATTCTACCATGAAGGCCTGATTCACACAGTCTCCTCTTAACAGTTGTTTTAGACATGTGTCTGCTGCTAGAACTATGTTTGGCATTGATCTGCTCTCTGATCTGAGCTGCTGTTAACCTGCGATTTCTGAGGCTGGTGACTCGGATGAACTTATCCTCCGCAGCAGAGGTGACTCTTGGTCTTCCTTTCCTGGGGCGGTCCGCATGTGAGCCAGTTTCTTTGTAGCGCTCGATGGTTTTTGTGACTGCACTTGGGGACACTTTCAAAGTTTTCCCAATTTTTCGGACTGACTGACCTTTTCTTAAAGTAATGATGGCCACTGTTTTTTTTCTTCACTTACAGTAGCTGCTTTTTTCTTGCCATAATACAAATTAAAACTCTTTGAACGAGAAGGTGTTTCCAAACTTTTGGTCTGTACTGTAGGTGAAATCCTGCATACAGATTAAAGCGTTTTACAATACTTGCAGACTTTAACATCACTGCTCAATTTTTTTTTGCTTTTTCAGATTTGCCTGTGCCTTCTTTTGCTGTGTCTGAAAATGTGCTACCAGTGAGAGAACCAGAAGTTCCAGGATCTTCCATTAGTGTGTCTGCTCCAAAGATTGCCATTCCAGCCTCAGCACATCATTACTGCTTCTCCTTAGATCTGCGCAGCATCAGAGATCTTAATGTGAGCTTCCCTGTGAACTGCACACTGAGGTATTATCTCTTACTACATCCTGTTTAAGCATAAGCTTTATGGGTAGTTAAACTGATAATAAAATTCATGTCTCTTGTAAACCCAGGTATGCCTACCAGTTCTTTGGGAGTGCAGCCCCAATAATGACAAATCCTGCAGTGGAGATTAAGAGGAATACAGAAGTTTTCCTGCCTCAGTCTTACTGTGCCTTTGATTTTGCTGCACTTCCGAATCAGTTACAGGATACATTCTCAAGGTGACTTCACACCTATGTGTTTTTAAAAACACTTCATATTTAATTAAGCATATAATATGATATATCTTGAATATGAGGAAAACAAATGGCTGACATTAATGTAATGCCTTCACAATTATGCCAGATAACATGCTTTTCACTGACGCAATGAACCTTATGTTTTTGTTTACTTGTTTTTTTTTTTCAGGGTTCCACTGGTGGTTGAAATGTGGCATCGAGACCCTACTGCCAGTGATGTCCTACTTGGCACGGCCAGCATTCAGCTTTCCCACCTCCTCTCTTCTGAGAAGACCCACTTTCTTAGCCACCAGACAGGCGAGCAGCACTGGAGACAGACTTGCTCTGAGAGACTAGCAGTTATCAAAACATCACGGTTTGTATAGTATTCGGGTTTTTGCCATGTACAACTTTTGTCAGGGGGGAATTTTTTTTTTTAATTGAATGTTTATTTGCATTATCGTAAATATACCTCTAGATGGCAGGCATGCAGCACTTTGGTAATATTTAAATTCCTTTCACTTCCAGCAAAATGCTGATAATGGCCATATTTGTGCCCTGATTGAAAAAAAGTGTGTAAATACATAATTCTCAAAAATGGATGTGCTAGTATCTTATTTAATGAAACATTTTTTAAGGTAAATCAATTTTATGAGTCAGCACTGTTAACCAAAATTTTATTAATTAATCCCCAAGGAAACAAATTGACAATCAGTTCTAATTTCATACTATTATTCTCACATATTAATAGTGTTCTATAGTTGTTTATTATCATTTATGTTACAGTTATAACTGATGTTAGAGCCGTGCTTGAAGTAATTGTCACCACATACAATATTTTTACAATATTTATACAATAACTTTAAATGTCTGATTTGATGTGATTATGTAATTATTACTGTTTATGCTTTAATGGAAAAAGTTCCATACATATACAACAATTTTAAAATGTTCTTTTAACCTCAAATGGGGAAGTCCTCTGCAATCAGAACTTGTTTGATTCTCACATCAGTATCTTTTCAAGGGAGCATTGAGGCATTTGGCCTTTGATGGTAAAATATCTTCTAAAAGTTAGAGCTTTCTAAAAACTTTGGAGAATTGTAAATTTTTGTGCTGACCATTATGGAATTAAGGTATTGAAGAACACAAAGACATGCCTGCAAAATCTTTTACATATGGTATTCTGTGTAGTTATTTAATAATTAGAAATAATAGATTTTCTGATATAAGAAATGCATATTTCTCAATATTTCCCACCGATCTGACTTCATTCTTTATTCTGTTTTATATAGAGCAAATGAGAAGGTGGCTGAACTTAGCTATGTGACAGTTCTGGAGGATATGGGTCTAGTGAAAGGTCAGGATGTCCTCTTTTCTGAGTCTTCCCAGGTAAAACTACATACAGTACGTTTTTATGACTAAAATGTGTGATTTCATTTTGTTTTTCAAGCAGAAATTATTTTTAGTAAATTTATTTCTGGGTCATGTTTCATTTGACAGAGTGCTAATAAAGTATACCATAAGCCAGTAGCTTGTGCTAGGCCTTGTTGTGAGGGTGAGGTAGAGACTAAGCCTCGGGAGACTCTGGAGTACAGGGCTGCTCTAGAGCTTGAGATGTGGAAGGAGATGCAAGAAGATCTATTTGAAAACCAGGTTGCCACTTTTTATTGAGATTTTAAACCTTTTCATACAAAAAAAAACTTTAATGTTCTAATCAAATAACACTTGGGAGTAAATTATTGCATTATAACATTTTAATTAAGAGTGCTGTGGTTTTGGTATCTGTAGTTGAAGCAGAAAGAACTGAGCCACATGCAAGCCCTAGCAAAGGAGTGGAGGAAGAGAGATCGGGAACGAGAGGCACTGGTTAAAAAGAAGGTGTTATAATGTTACTACAATTGTATATATATATTTTTATGACCTTGATCATGTTGTAAGAGCATTGACTGATGGGAGTTGATGGAAGGGGATGGAATAAATGTATTTAATTTATTTATTTATAATTAAGGAGATGGAATATAATCTGTTGGAAGAACAGCTCCAGAAGGCTCTTTCTGACCTAGAAAAAAGAGAAAAGACTCTTGCTCATGCAGAGATGGAGGTTGGTGTATTACAATTTGTGCAAATTATTACTAGGATACGGTAAAACACGTAATGAAATAGATCCTTACAGTTTTAGACTAGTTATTTTTTTTTAAATAACCAAGCAATGTTTAGATTTCTTTGCAGAGGTATACAGAGATTTATAGACGCTGTATTGCTTAGGCATTTGTGTTATTAGACACAGAGGCTGCAGCGGGAAATGCGTGTGGAACATGAGTTGAGCATGCGGGAGCTGCAGGACAGCACCAGGCGTTTACGTGAAGACTGTGCTCACCAGGTGGAGCTGGAGAGATCAAAGGTCAGGCAGCTTGAGGAGGACCTAACAAGGCGTCAACAGCAGGTATGCGTGACAGACATTGTGCACCAAGTTCCATTTCTGCTTTACTAGAAGGAGTAGCACAGGAGAAAGTGTCGACCTCAAGGTCAATGGGGTGTAAGATCACTCCTCCCCCTTCTCCTGCAGTCTGATTTAAGTAAAGGACTGCTCAATCATGGTTTGACCCCAAGAAGACTGTATGATATGGCTATAGTTAAGTAAAGGTGTCAGCCATGACGATACCTTAAACTTATGCTGAAAAGTGTTTTTTTCCTAGCATCCTCTGCTTTTTGGATGTCTTAACATAAAATTCCCCTATTCTACACACTTTCACATCACGCATGTTAACACTCACACACTCGCATCTTTCTCTCACACACACACACACACACGCACACGCACGCACACACACACTCGTACATCACACACAAACAAATCACATGTCTCACATACACACACATCACACACACCTCACAAATGTTAACACACAGACTCGCACCACACATACACAAACGCGCACATGCACGTTCACTCGTCTCACACACACACACACACACACACACACACACACACACACACACACACACATATATCTGAGGCTTAAATGATTGAGATCAAAGAATTTTTAACATTTATACAAAGATAACCCAAGTAAACAGTGAGCAAGTTGTGTGCTGCAGCCGGGCGGTGATTACTTTTTTGAGGTCATAACTTCAAAGTCTCAAAATCTGATTAAAAACTCAGATTGTGTGGTGCACCGGATGCTTGGGCCCACTCATTGTTGCTTGCACAAATATATATATTTTTTGTTCTCGATTAACCAGAGCTTTTTGTGGTCTTAACAAGCTCAAAAAAGTCATGAAAATCACCACACAGGTTGGAATCTGCAGTCATTAGGACACCAGAATGGCTGTGCTCTGGGCGTGTGTACATTGGGTGATGTACATCAGACCGCAGCTTTATTTTAAGAGAAGAAATTAGATCTTCTGAGAGATTGAATACTGTCAATCTCAGTCATGGTGCCACCAACTGGCAGCAGGAAGTGTTTACTTTTAGAAATCTCTAATATTTTGTCCCTTACTTTCACCTGATTTGGCTTGATATAAAAAATATTTAATTCATATTAAAGCCTTCATGTCAAATAATATGGCTTCTCTTGGTCACCCCTTTAAATGCATGTGTCCACTGTCTTTATGATCCATCACCTCTTTGGACTGCATTTTAAGAGCTCAACTAAATAGCTTTTTTAAAATTATAAATTCATAATTATGATTTCCCATAAAATGGGCATTTAGACAATCTAAGCTGGACATACAAAGAAAGCCATATGGACAGTCTCAAGCACAAAATAAAACTGCCACAATGAGCTAGTTAAACTAGAAGAATGAGCTAGTTCGATCTGTTCTTAACTAAAAATCAGAGTGATAACAAAAACTTTAGAAGTGGCCAAGTAAATAATTATAATTCAAATAGTAAAAAAGAAGGAATGCACAGACAAGCTGAGCAACACCAGAAGGCCTGGAAAAGAACTAAAGTTGATGACCATAGCAGACCATATATGATGAGAAAGAACCTTGAAAAAAAAAAAAAAAAACTTATCACCGATCCAAGTCAGAAATACTTTTAAGGAGGTAGGCATGTCATTGTTAAAGTTTACAATTAAGAAGCGCCTTTATGAATGTAAATACAGAGGGCTTTAAGACGCCTACCACTTCTAATACTCAATAATAGCCAGGACTGATTAGAATAAACATCAGACATGCCTGGCTAGTTTTGTAACAATATTTCTAGGTTGGACAGATGAAACCTGATTAAAGGACTGGCTCATGTTCCAAAGTGTACCACATCATGTCATACAAGCTGGCAGCAGTGTTATGGCATGGGCATGTATGGCTCACTATTGTTTAGTGATGTGATTTCTGATAGAAGTAGCAGGATTAAGTGTATAGAGCTATACTTTCTGCTCAGATTCAGTCAAAAAATGCTGCAAAACTGAAGACAGTGCTTCACAGTACAGATGCATAATGACCAAAATGTATCACAATTACTCAACACAAAGCTTCTTGGGGGCACAGAAATTGACTTTTTTGATAGACTTTTAAAATGGAGGAATTTTGAGTTAAATGTACTAAACAGTTAATGGAATATTTTTGTAGTTTTAAACTAAATCTGTAAGTCTACATTTTGATCACATTTTCATTGATTTACTTCAATGACAAACGAGCAATGAGCAAACGATGACGGGCCCAAGCACCCTGCGCCATCGCCACCCCGGGAACCCCGAAAAAGCCATTGCCACCTGCACCGCACAACGTGCATACATTACACACTATACAGGGCTGATGTGTAAGTGGTGTGTGAGGGTCAGTGTGTGAGGCTTAGTGTGTGTGTGAGTGAGGGAGAGATGTATGACGTGTGGATGTGTCAGTCTGTGTGTGACGAGTAAATGTATGGATGTGAGTCTGTGTGTTAACATGTCAATATGATGTCACTGAACGTGATGTCACTGAACATAATGTCACTCAATATAAGGCATACAGAAAGTTATTAATAATTTTTCGGCAAATGTTTAAGAAATTATCACGGCTGACCCATTTGAGATATCAAAAAAATCCCTCCGCCATCCTCAATGTCTTTAGATCACAAAATAACCGGCCTCCTGTTGAGTTGAGCCCAGGACATGCAGTGCAAAAGTTGTTCGGCTCAATGAGCTCTAAATGTGTACAGAGATTTGTGTGCCTACGTGAAAGTGTGTATGAGTTATGCAGCAAAATCTCGTGTGAGGGCCCCTGGCCACGAGACTCTCAGGCATCCTGATGGCAGCAGATTCCAACTTGTCTGCCAAGTTTCATGAGTTTTTGAGCATGTTAAGACCCCCAAAAAGTCCAAAAGGATGGGGGGGAAAAATAATCCTTAGGAAAACAAGAGGGTCCTGCGCACCTTATAGTGCTTGGGCCCTAATTAATGAAATATAGTGCTTGGGTCCTAAATAATGAAAATTAATTAGATCTGTGGTGGCATACAACAGGTATGAAAAATGTGGTACTGTCCTGAATACTTATGAACCTGACTGTATACAGAGGATCATGAAACTCCTGTCATTCTCCCCTTAATGGAGGATTTTCTCCTCAAATATAGCAAAAAGAAAAAAAAAAGAGTGAAGAAATTGCTTTACTCCTAGCAGCATTAGGCAAACCTTGGCTTTCTATTTTAATATTTTAGTATTTACTTGAGCACGCTTTATCATTCATCTAATAAATCATCTGACCAACTTGCAAATTTCTTTTTAAAACCTCCAAACTTGACTTGCGCCAGACAGTGTTTCTGTTTTCTTTCATTTTCCTCTTTTGACCATATTTCTCAGGGTTTTTTTTTTTTACAGAAAAATGCTTCACGTCTTAACCAGACTCGCGTCATGCTTTGCACAGACAGCCCACCTACTGAAATAGTTCAGTCTGCTGTCTCATTTCTTTCCCCAAAACATCTGGACTGGCCCTGGATCTAACAAATCAACCAAAGTAGGTTTCTGACATGCGAAACGGAGAAGGGCCTTTGTGATGAGAGATCCTCGGCTGAGGTTGCCACATGACTCTATATCTTGTCTTCCCTCTCGTGTCAGGAACGTGTAAACATACATTTGTCCTGTGTCAGCACACACTAACTAGTTTATCAGGCTAGAATTCTCCTGGACTGTTTTTCTGGACACTCGTCTTGTCTCAGACTGTGTGTGTGTGTGTGTGTGTGTGTGTGTGTGTGTGTGTGTGTGTGTGTGTGTGTGTGTGTGTGTTAGGCTTTTTTGGTGTCTGGTTTATATCAGAAAGGGAAGCCTGGAATAGGGAAAGCTCATTGGGATTTAGTTACATTGGATGCTGCCTAACCTTGGGAGCCATACCTAATTAATTGATGGTAGTTTTTTGTTGTTGTTTGTTTTCGTTAAGCTGTAAGTGGATGTGGTGTGCACATTTATAAATGTTCAGTGGAAATTTTAAAAACATCCTAAGAATTCTAGCCTTTAAATTAAACATACACAAAATTCTCACTACTGGCTTCTGGTTTTTGCTGTCAATAGGTAACAGTAGCGTTCAATTGCTGAGCAATATTTAGTGCCAGTGTTATGATTCATTGATTAACTAATTTTCCACCTGAGTAGACATGCTTGAGGCTCTGTATGTTCTTTTCCAATAGTAAAATTTATGCCATTTTTCAAATAATACAAAATCAACATTTTGAATGTGGTAAACGGACTACAAATTCTGACATTCAGATATAGTGAGTAACATGTATTTAATGCAAATATGTCATGTAGCCTTTAAAATAATTCATTTGTTCATGCTGTGTGTGTGTGTGTGTGTGTGTGTGTGTGTGTGTGTGTGTGTGTGTGTGTGTGTGTGTGTGTGTGTGTGTGTGCGCGCGCGTGCGCGCTTCTATCAAAAGGTAATGGATGCTGAAAAGAAGTACAAACTCCTAGAAAAAGAATTTCAACATTATCGTGACCAGCAGAAGACTCGGCCTGAAATCCATTTACAGTCTGAGATTAATTTGATGCGATTAGAGAAGGTTAGTAAATGACAAAACCTGAACTATTAAGTAGCTTTTTAAACCATTTGAAGGTTTTTTTTTTTCTTTAGTGTAAATGTACAAAATAATTGTCTTAGTCTGAAAACATTTTGGCATGGGAGCCTATTATAGAAAAAATATTTTCTGTGCATTTATAACTTGTTATAGACATTTATATAGGCAGTTTTTTTGGTTAGTTTATATTATGGCTGTCTGCTTGCACCAGACAAATGAAGTTAATCATGTCATGTATTACTCTTTCAAATTTCTAAAATTGTTGATGCTTTTGTGAAATGAAAGGCCGAATTGGAGCGGAAATTAGAATCAACAACAAAATCTAAACTGCATTATAAGCAGCAATGGGGGCGCGCTCTAAAAGAACTGGCAAGATTTAAACAGGTAAGTGCTCTAAACCTCATGTTGTTCTCAGTTAAAAAAAAAAAAAGGTTTAACTTTTTTTTGGTAATAAAGTTTGTATAGTTATACCGACATACTTTCCACCTTATATTTAAAATGTCTGTGATAGACTGATTATTGTAACATACACACAATTTGGAAACACTGTATTGTATATACTGTATGTCCTTCATCATAGCTATAGATCAAAAGCAAACGAAAGTGAGGCATGTTGTATCTCACTTGAGTAGCTGTGCGTGAAAAAAAAGTCAGCTCAAGACGAATGTGCTTTTTCTTAGTGCATTTCCTGCTAGAAGTAAATTAATTTTCCAGGGTTGAAGAAAACTTCTGCATGGTGCACTGAGAAACGGTAAGGCTGCCTCTAGCTTGTGGTGTTTGCTTTGAAACATTGAACTCCTTCTTAAGTGAACCCTGTAAAGACTAATACCAATGTAAACAGAGCAGACGCAAAGAGCTTATCAGGCCTTACTAATAACTGTTAAAGACAGAGTCCAGCTGGAAAGTCTGAGTTGTCTTTTCCCCCCTGCCTCTTTTTCTTTCGTCTCTTTAAGTGCCAGATATATGTTAGGAAAACATTGGTTGATTTATGATGCACCAAGGGGTCTAGAACATGATATGAAAGAGAGCTATAAATCAGAATTATATTATTCTAAGCATTAGCCTGCACAGTAACCAATTGAACATTGAGTTCAGTTGTTGAAAGATCAATATATGAAGATGTGAGGCTAATATTTACACCTAGGGTAGATTGTTCAGTGTTCACATATAGTTTATGAAAGTCATTGACTGTTACATATTCGAAAAGTATAAAAATATATTTAAAAAGTATTATTCGTGAATGTATTATTTGGAGTGCATAGTGAACACATGACAGATTTCATTAAAAATCCTTAATACGTATAAAATAGCCCTATTATTGTTAGTCCAAATGCATATTTCTCACCCACTCAGGGAATATCTTCTGGCTTTAGCTGCTAACACTACAGGCCCTGCCTATTTAAAACTTGCTTTAGCATTTATTTTGTCAATTTGAAGAGCTGGGAAAACTTAAGCCATGAAATCCCCCAGGTGCTTGTCCTGTTCTTGTCAGCTCAGTGTTCAGCAGAAAACTGCAATTGAGCTGTAGTCTGGAAGCCTTCTGCACTTACATAAGTCCTCCGTCTGACCCTGTCTGGAGGAAAGCCACAGGTCATTCATTGGTCACTCTGTTGCTTTTTACTCCTTTGTCAACCCCCAGGTCAAGGCAACCCAAAATATGTTTGTGTACACAATTTGTCAAGGCCCTATAATAGTTAGTTAGGCCATCCTTTTGCCATGCACCTTTTTACTGTCAGTTTAGGCCTCTGGAAATATTTAGTTTAGCCATCAACCACAGGTAGCAAAGGAAACACTTCAGCCCTAGGGACCTAAAGAAAATCTGCAGGATAATTGTTTCAGTGTTTTTCTTCACCATTTGCTTGGCTTTCAATTCTATAGCCATGTCTTTTTGGGTTTGTTTTTCTTACAATTTAGGTTCTTACAAATGTATTATTGGCCTCAAATGCTCCACGAAAAGACAAAATTAAATTAGATTATGCATAAACATATCTGTTCAATGATAAAATTAAGCCAAGTCATTAAGCCAGCTATTATGGAACAGCTCATTAAATTTTCAGACAGCCTTTCTTTTGTCAACAGTTGGTTCAGAATATTGATGTGTGGTTTCTTAATGGTAATGTAGGATCACTTTTAACCTCCGCAGTTTCAGCAGTTTTTCCTTAACCTGACAGATCTAAAGTTCAAATTCAATTAAATCACAATTTTAATTGGGATTGTGCTGTAGTTCTGCAAGTTACTTAGGTATGTAACTCGAATGTAAACCTAAAACTCTAAACAACAAATCTACATACAGTTGGATAGATGGATCTTGTACCCCAAGGGAAATTTGCCATTAGATTAATTTCTATTTTTTGTTATCTTTCTATTTGGTTGCATTGTTGTATCTCTGTGTCTCTTGTGTTTTTTTTTTTTCCTGTTTTCAGAGAGAACAGGAAAATGCCATGACACGGCTGAAGAAACAGCAGCAAGAACTGGAGCACATGAGGCTGCGGTATCTGGCAGCTGAGGAAAAGGAAGCTGTCAAGAATGAGAAACATGAACTCCAGGACATCCGAAATGAGCTGAACAGGTAAAAGCTAAGCTTTAAAAAAAAAGGGGGGGGGGCAAAATAATGTGTGTTGTGAAATTAAGACACTGTAATTTGGTTGATCTAAACTAAAGTTTGATTAAAATATTTATTAATATTTTTATTTTTATTTATTATAATAACAATAATTAATAATATATTTCCATGTATATTCTATAAATAAATGGCTTGCCAATCATGTCCAGGCTAAAACAGCAGGATGAAAAGAGAGCATGGAAAGAGCCAACAAGCATGTCTCTGAATTCTATTGCTGATGAGCACCTCAGTCGGCTATTGGAAGAGAGAGACACACTGCTCCGTACAGGTGTATACACACACGAGGACCAAATCATTGCTGATCTCAATAGACAGATCCAGGAGGCCATGCCTGACAAAGTTCCAAACTGAATTATCATTTGGAACACACTAAATTATGAAACTGCATGTATAGAAATTGCCACATTCCAAATGATAATAGATCATCATTTTAATGATTTGGAAATTATCATGGCTCCCCATCCACAACTTGTGTGCATGTGTGTCTATGAGACCGGGAGAGACAGAAATATGTTTTTGTTTTTTTTGAAGCTGATGATTCCTTTGGGTTTGGTGAATGAGAGATTTCACCAGGTGGCACTATCTATCAAGAAATAAGCAAAAACATTATATACCCCCGCCCCCCCCCCTTTTTTTATTATTATTATTTTTGAATCAGTTAAGATTGTGTATGTTTCTATTTATTGTGTGGTTTGACGGAGTTGTTTTTGTACTTTTTTTTTCTTTTTTTTTTATGTTCATCTGTCTAATAAATGATTTCTAATATGTTCATGATTATTTTTTTTACCTAGTGTTAATCTGTGTTAATTTTAGATTAAGTGGTTCTTAAATATAAAGTCTATAATTCACAGTTGTACACAGTTCACAGTTTATCATGCTTTTTATTTACAGATAGTTGTGTGGAGAATGTTTAATATATTCTAAATTTAATAATAAATAATTTAAATGACATTTGTAGTTGTTAATATGATGAGACTTGGTGTTGTTTCTTTAGATTCTTGGAAGGGGTCTCCAATGCCAAAACTATAGACAGAAGGCTGCTTTTTTATTTTTATTTTTTGCCATGGGTAAAGTCTCCCAAGACAGAGAACTGTGCTTGGGTGCGTTCTCTGTAACATGGCAGGTCGCATTTTATGTCCAATATTACTAACTTCAAGACATGAACTTATAGAAGTACTTATAGATGACCTATAGAAATGACAACTTATAGAAGCTATAATTTAAACGATAACAGGCATTTAATTGTCTGACCACCATCAATGCCTGATTCACTAAAATTCCAGAAACTGATGTATAAATACCAAAATGTAATTCATAACAAAATCTAATGTAAGTCCTTTTTAGAAGATTGTAAATTATTATAACGGCAAAGGTGATCTAAATTTACACTGGGATTTTGAAAAGCATGTATGTGAATGATAGCTAGGTGTCAACAAAGCCTAATGTGTGTTTCAAGCTGAGTGTGGTGATATATTTTCCATTTACTTTAAGCCCTTGAGAAAATAGCACATGTGTTGTACTAGATGCATTCTTTCAAAGCGAACTCATTTTCTGAAGACTGATCCTACAAGTTCCAGTTTTTAGATAAAGGCAGCAAAATAACAGAGGAAAATCTCCTGAAAGAGTGGTAAGCAATGGAATACAAATGAATCTTGTATCATATGTTCTCATTCTCAGCATGCAGTTTCGGGGTAATTGGAAAATAAATTGGACTTATTGTCTTTAGTTAGGTTTCTAACTCGCACATATACATGTACACACACACACACACACACACACACACACACACACACACACACACACTTGCCCATTCCAACCATGAGCAGAAGTGGAATTTGTAGTATGCTTTATCTGGCTCTAAAGAGCATCACTCTGTGGCAGTCCTGCTGTGTGAAAATGTTTGAACACACACTGTTGTATAGCTTGTATTGGGCACTTATGAGGACAGTCCATCAGCAACAGCTTACACAGCTGATAGAGACACAGCCCTATCTACACATGAGAGTCTTAACTGTAGGATTAATGTCTGTCACAGTGACCAGCTTTAAACCTCAGAAAGCCATAGTGCAGCGCTTTGATCTCAGTTCTTCAGCTTGCATGCATTCCTTGTCCCAGCTTCTGCGGGACAACAACTCATGGTTGTATCTTCTGGCTCTGCAAAGCACGTTATAAATTAGTGTCCCAGACAGAAACAAATATGCGTTTCATGGAAGCCTAAAACCAAAAGAGGCATTTTATTTTGATGTTTATCTATCTACCTTATACGTCTAAGCATCTATTCCTTTTGGTACAAACACTGTATGATTCACATTTGTCATTTGCATAAACCAGTATCAACATAATAATATTTTCCCATGGTTCATTTTTACTGACTATAAGCAAATGAAGTATGAATGCTGACAGCGAAAGTGCAATCGCCATATCCCTGCTGAGTGGTGATATTGTTGACATCGTCTGATTTAATAGCTTTCATGCAGAGAAGTTTGCAAACTCATGGCCTCAAATTATGTCTTTGGAGCACATCAACGATTGATTGAAAGCATAACATTAAAATTTTCCGGGTGATTATGAACTTTTCGTTGGTCTCACTCTTCACTTGTTCAGTAGACCACTGCACACGGTCTACTGAACACCTGTGCAATTTGTTCCAGAATATTTAGAATCCGGCTGAGTTTCAGAAGACAAGTTGGTCCTTATTGGCACTCAGAAGTGAGAAAGATGAAATGTACTGAAAAACCTGATCAAATACACCCCAACGAGATCAAGCATTTTCTCACAATTTTACAATGCTGTGCACAGTTAGAATTTTTGTTCTTTAAAAATTGCATTTTATCACTAATTGCTTCTGCAAATGTGACCTTTTGTCTCTTTAGTGTTTTCCACAAAAAAAAGGACCACTCACAGTAAAAGGCCATTGCTTCATGTATGTTTTCAAAATAATGATTTTCATCTGATTATTTGTGGAGCCTTTGGGCGATACTGCTTTTCACAGGTCCAAGTTCCCACAGCAAAGTTGTATGATTGATGGGTGGAATTTTCACTACTTGTTTTATAAATTGCTGATACTCCTTTGGGGCAATTTACTTGGGGTTCAAAACTGTAGTGATTACTAAGCAAGAGAATCAGCTGAATTTTTCCTGTGATTAAAAATAAGAATTAGTAAATCAGTCTCTCTAGGGTTCCTGTGCACTGTTTGTTCACATTTACTTTGTCAAGTTAAAGATAAATATGCAGTATTATGCATGTTACCATAATGCAGTGTAAAGGAATGTTCCCATGAACATAACTGTAAGTATTATACATATGTCAACTATGCAAAATGTCATTCTCAGTTCTCAAAAACAAACTATTACGGTCTTGCTCTACAGCAAGAGCCTTGTTTATAGGAGTTGTGAAAATACCATGAAAACTTCTCTTCAACTGGCGGAGAATATAAATCCAAACATTTTAAACCAAGCTGTCTGAAGGCTATACTGACATAAATGGTTGGATACCATATTAAGATGCATAGCCATCTCACTTGCAAGTGATTAATATCGTGCAAGCCAAACTAAACAAGACTGTGCCCCAAAAAGTAAGACAATGTTTATTCAACAGTCTCCAATCATTTTCATGTTAAAGCTGATTGTCAATGATAAATGTCAAGCAATTGTTTTACACTTTCCTGGATTTCAAGTACTGATGCAGTCTAACAGATTAAATGTTTTGAAATCTTCCATGTGATGAATAAGACCAATAGAAATGTGCAACCCTCCCTGCGAAAAGGCTGCTGTTTTTATTTCTATCCTACAAACCGGGTTCCGTGTTTGGATGAGGGAGGCTTAAAGAACTCTACTTGAAAGGTGTGCATGGCAAGACGTAATAAATCAAAGCCAGAGCGAGTGAACAAGGCTGAGTTCATGCTCATACGGCCAGATCCATAACACCACGACAGTTGCCTGAACCGCAGAAACAGAGGCGCACAGGGACATGACCTTTCACACAGGCACCAGAGGGGCCAGAACTGGAGCACTAACCTCCAACGCCACACTGATACATCGCCAGCAAGCGAAGATGGATTTCATGCTTTGTATAAGAAGAAAAAAAAAGTGCACTGAAGCCTGAATGTGTATTGTTTCTCGGTTCAACTAACAATATGTAAGCAAAAGTAAAGAAAGAAAATTACAGGATACACCTGGTTAGTAACACTGTATGTATGATTTACTTATTTAATTTTTATTAAATGATTAACATGGTTTGATTTTAGTTTTTATTTTGGTGTGATTGATCAAGATTAGAGGTGTATAAAACATTTATTTTTCAACAATACCAGTCTAATTATTTCAGATTTGCTTACTGTCATAGTCATATATGTATAGTACGTAATATTGCTCAATGGAAATAACAGGTTTAAAATTCTCTTATATTTACAAACTTCAAGTGCTGCAGGGAAAAAACAACGAATGGAAAAAAACAGTTAATAAATATGGAAGTACATTATCGACAGTATCGACTTGATCACTTTATTTAAAACACGTAATCTGTTTTAGTTGTTTCATATTGTTTATTTAAAAAAGCAAAATCATGCAAACAAGAATCAAACGTGGACAAGACTGAGCTCATCACACTTTCCAGAACTTAACGTATTCTGAGACACTGATGATTATCATACACGACTGACTCTTTTCATTCGACTTAAAAGCTAATTTTATTAAACCAAAATGTTTTGAGGTTTATAAAAACTTGCCTTTCTTGATTGAGTAATTTTGGTTATCACAGTGTAGGTAAATCACTGTGATTCTTTGTAAAATTTCTGAGACCTTTTTAAATATTCTGAGACCAATTTGATCAGTCTATTGTGTTTTCGTTTAGAAAAATGTGTCAAAATACAGTATATATACTGCTCAAAAAAAATAACACTTAGTCCCTGTTTGATTTGAAAGTATATACACATGTGAGGAGTGTTTAAGTCAAACCGGGGCTAATTGTTTCCTTCATTTTATTGAGCATACATATATACTTATACCTTCCCACAACTGTAATGTTTATCTTATTAATGGTGAAATTATGTTAAATACTCTTTTCATAACAAAAATGTGACATTCAATAGCCCCATTCACCATAAAACAAAATGAATGTGGCAATAAAAGCATTGAATGACTCACAGATACAATTCTATATATTGCTTTAAAACTCTTCCTTTCATATTTGGTAACAAGTATTTATTATTATTATTATTATTATTATTATTATTATTATTATTTAATTTATTTTGCAAAGACCCTTTTTTTCTCCCATCCCATTCATATTTAAATAGTCTCCATCATTACATTTCAAATCATTATCCAAATGAAATATTAAATAATCCCAGTCAAAAGTGCCAAAAAAGCATAATATGAGAGAAATATAATTCAAAATGTACACTTTATACAGAGGCTGTTTTTTGGTGAATACAAATGTTTCTCTCAAAAAATCTTGCTTATTAAATGGTGCAATTATACAGATACTGTGCATTGTCAATTTGAGGGGGTATGTCCCTGCACCCCTTTTAGTCTTCTCCCTTTGGTATTAATGTACAATGTACATGACAAAGAAATCAAGCAATAAGCAATGTTTTTTTGAAATTTCACGCTTATGTTCCAGCTTTTTAACAGAAGTGTGACTTTTCCAGTCATGAATAAATAATCTTGTCCACCCCAACCCCTCCCCCCACCCTAGCCAGCAACCAGTCCCTTATCTGTGTCGGGATCAATATCTCTTAACATCTTACTTATTTTATTACTGCTTTTGGTTTTCTGGGGCTGATTGAGAGTTTCTCAGAGGAAATCTTTGGTTTTGCTTAAGTGTCCGTGACATTTAATCATGACTTTCCCTCGCCGTTTAATTCCGGCATGGTCAATCAACTAATCCACCTCAATTGATTCGCTGCTCTCGCTGATGGGTTTGCACTCGTTGGGCATCCGCTGGTGTCTGCTAAGCTGTGTGGCTTGTGTGAAGCTCCTCTCGCACCGCTCACACCTGGACAAACACGAAACACAGACAGCATACTTAGCGAGGGCCATCAGACGTTGTGAATCATCCGTTGTTGCCTTAATGACAAGTGACACTTGAAAGTGGCTGGGAAGCTTACTGGGCCAGAAAGGTGTAATTGCTGCCCACACCTAGGGGCCTTGATGCCGATGATGAGCGAAGGCTCAGACGGCTCTCAACATGGGGGTCTGTCAATAATCTGAGAGGAAGGGGTGCCCCCAGAGAGGCCTGTCGAGATAAGGGCCCGCATCATTGTCACTTACAATAGATAATGAACAAAAAGAGAGTTTTGGGAGGTAGGATATCAAAGGCGAGCATCTCCTGATGGCTTGGTTTTAACTGAGCTGAAAGCGTTTCAAGCAGACACAGGGTATGGGGCACTATATCAGCTGGACTCTGTCTAGCACATACAGATCTGTGGATCCGGATTTGTCTCAGAAACTTTGCACAAAATGTAAGGAACCAGTGCAGAGTCAGCTTAAAACCTATGTTTACAGGAAGATTCTATTTAATGTCTATAGACACAACATACACAGTATATTGAGTCACACACACATATCACATTGAAGAGTTATTACCAACATTATAGACTGTATGTACAGCCAACAGTTATTGACTACATCTAAAAATAGATAACCATCAAAGTCTTCTACGAACTTCAAATTCGAAACTGGAAATTAGGAACGGTTCTGCTGTAACACAAAATTTTAGATGAGGTTCATGTAAAACACTTCATTTGCCACAAACAAAGGAAAAATGCCAGCCTTATTCTATCAAGCACATCAGCTCAATGAGAATAACTCAGGCATATTGACTGACTAAAGATTTCTGGGGAGTTTCATTAATGTCTTTGTGTGCTTCTTTCTCTCTAAAGCTCCCGAAGTGCTGATGACACATTTGTGTATCACTGATTGCTTATTAGATAGTTGACTTGTTACTGGATTGCTCTGCTCCCAACAGTCCATCTGCTCATAGTAAAACCACTGTGTGCAGTGTAGCCAGGATCCTTTATGAGACTGAGAGTCAATTCTACTTTACAACTGCAAATTTGAAATAAATCTAAAATAATATTTCAACTTTTCTTATGACTTCATTTACACGACTGTTGTGCTTGACTTAGATTGCAGTTCCTGGGCTACATCAGAAATGTGTCACAATACCTAAAACAACACATTATTTTACAGAAGTTTGTTTTTTTCTAGATCTTGATGCTTGCCAAACAAAGAACATTATGAAAATGCAGAACAAAATATTTATTTATTATTATTATTTTAATTAATAAGAATTTTAAAAAGCAGCTAAAGGCCGACAGATCTACATCATTGCTTAAATTTGTCCCTCCATCCGCTATTTGTACCACTCATCCTTGGAGGGGTCGGAGCACAAAGCAGGGTACACCCTGGATTGAGTTCCAACCCATTGCAGGGGAACAAGCATACAGGCATACAACAAATCACACACTACAGGCGATTTTGAAACACCAATTCACCTAGTCTGCAAGTCGCTGGACTGTGGAAGGAAAGGCACCAAGCACGCGGAGAACATGCCATCTCCAAGCAAAGGCCGAGGGCAAGATTTCAATCCGCCATCACTGGATGTGTGAGACAACAGTGCCAATTTATTTATTGAATTTTTGAATGGGGTTCATTTAGGGTTTGCGTGCCTGGGGAAGAAAAGCGAATACAGTGTAATTGTGCATGTGATATCTAATAGGCAGCCATGACATTTACATTGAAGCCTTTTAAGTAAAAATGTTTTCAATTAAAATCTTTATTGTAGTGGTGTTAAATAATGCCGATTAGCAGCCTAGTTAAGATGTGACCTGTATTCTGTGTGTGGGGCACATGCAACTAACAATCTATAGACTCTAGAGATGCTGTTAATGCTAAACTTGTCCAAACTTTATTTTAGGAAATCTGTATAGCTTGCATCTTGCCTCCCACAAATCTGGGCACTTTAGACAAAATGGGAATTCCAGACCTAGACAATAATATTTTGCTCCCATAAGCCATAGCTAAAGGAATGTCAGTGCTGGAAATACCAGTATGGGCCAATTTCAACCCAACTGTTATATAAAAAGTATAGTGGTTTACACTCCTGTAGTCAGGGACCTGGCAATGCATGGTAAGTGATATATTCACACTTTTTCAATAGCTGTAGTTCAAAAGATCACCCATTGTATATTTTGTAGACTGACTTACTACTTGATGCCAAAGTTTTTATACAGGGCTTTAACACTCCTAAACACCAGCACTCTTTCCAAACCTTTCTGCTATTTGTGGTTCCCTTTGCCTCAGTGTGAATATAACATATAAGGTGTGTGTGTCTGTTTGTATGTGTGTGTCCATTAATAGCCACAGTAAATTTCTCCTTATTTGCAAGTCCATAAAATCATCTGGCAAATAAACAAAAACAAACATATGATTATGATATTCTATATTCTATATCATTACAACATTCTACTAAATTTTATTTTTCATTTTATTTGCTGTATTTCATTTTAAATACATGAATTAAAATACATGGCTAGGAAGTTGTGGTACTCACTGTTACTTACTTGAATGGCTTCTCCCCAGTGTGAGTGCGGATGTGGTTGTTAAGTGTCGTGGCTCCAGCAAAAGCTCGGCCACAATAGCCGCACTTGAAGGGCCGGTCACTGGAATGTGTTACCACGTGGTTGCGCAGCTCTGAGGGCTGGGCAAAGGACTGTGAACAGTGTCCACACTGATACGGTCTAGAAACATGCACACACACACATAAACACAGAGGAGCACATCAGTGACAGCCCAGTGCTGTTACCATGGCAGCATGACCTCTCATCAACAACAGGGCAGGGAACACAGTTTAGGCCATCTATCAATATTTTCACTTGCTCTGATGGTTAGGGTTTCCTCTGCTTTTTCGGCTCACAAGTGCTTAGCTGTAACCGTAATAACCTCTGTTAATTATTAGCCCAGTTTCACTTAATCATGGGGATCTGATAACAAATCATGAATTTATTGACAATTACACACAACAAAGGAAAGCACTTACAGGCGTAATTAGATGAACTGACAATTCAAAAGTGTCATCAATTACATTATGTATTTGGAGGGAGAAAGAGACACATTGGCTCAAGCATCTTGCATTTCATACAGTTTTACTGAAATCTGTGACTGAAGTTTTTCTGTTGAGAGATGCATTGATTGTGAATATTTTAACATGATAAATGTTTGGCGAGTATTTACTACAGAGGCACTTGTGATTAATGTCAACATATTGTTTATTGCCGCACTGGGCCCTGGCGCAGCACAATATTAGAGATAAATGGCCCACTGAACCGAGTCTGTACCGAAAACATACTTAAGCCTTATATAAACTTATCTAATATTACATAAATAATAAAAACCATGAACTGTAGTCTACCTGTATGTGTACACGGATTGGTGTCTCCGTGCTAGTGCAGCTAAGAATTTGACTTTGGGTTTGTTTGGAGTTCGTTAGCATTGGTGTTTGGGTGTTTATGGTGTAGATCAATACTGTAATTAATGGCTCTTTGGAAGGCTTTGCCTATTAAAGGAATGCACCAAAATTAGTGATGGTCCAACAAAAAACAAGAAAAACCCTTTTTATGGTGTAGTCAGCAACATATACTTTAAGCATCATCTTTCGTGATGGTATACCCAAATAATTTATCCACCCTGAAATGTTCATACAGAACTAAGATCAATAAAAATGTATAGGCCAAATCCCATAAAGCATAGCTGAGAGCATTTGAAAAAGATTCCAAGGGTCATTTATGGCACTTGCTTCAACTCCAAATACCAACAGATCCAGATTCCCTTGTTCAGCTAAATTTTATCTGCACCCCAGGGTCATAAAGTTTAATATTGACAGCCCTTCACATCGACTTCAACTCCTAGGGTATCCCAGCAACATTTTTCTTGTCTATGAATATTAGTTTATTGAATAAGTGGCATCTGTTTTCCTCTGCATCACCGTTAGAGTGGGTATTTCTTTGTGACAGCAGCAACTGATTTATAGGTTTGTATGCACCAAAGAATTATAGTGCTAAGCAAAAAATTTCCAATACGTCCTGGACCATATTTAATTAGGTTTAGAGATGTTACACACAGTAAATTCCAGAGTGGTCAGCGATGCAAAACTGTGTGTAAATTGTCAATTCTATACCCCTTATACAGTGATGCAGAGAAGTTACATTTATTCTATTTCCTACCAGTCTCTCAAATATTGCGCAAGTCAGGAACCCGCTAATGAATCCTCATAATGATGGTACATGAACATGCTTACGTAGCCGTGTAATATTCTCCTAATGCGTTTCACTACTTATGTACATAGTCAAGAATAACAACAGAATTCCACTGCACAATACATGAATGAAACACCACATTCAAATAAGACCATATGTTTTAGTGTTAAATTTAACCTAGCCCTACATTTACTTAGCTTTCTCATAACACATTTCCACTCTAATAAAAAATAGTGAAAAAAGAACCTTTTGTCAAATGTCGAAACTGAACTCTGCCTGTTTTCAAATATTGGAAAGAAATAGATTTTAATATACCCTTTTAAAAAAAACTTCATGCAAGTACACATTTTCAACTGTATATGTGTTTTTACTTCAAAGTAATAGGTTAAGATGAAACAGATGAAACAGATGTTGCTGGTCAACATTTCTGTGAATACTTAGTTATAATGGAAGATAAGCTGATCTCCAAAAAGGCATAAAGTTAAAGATGAAGCATTCTTTTCAGCATTATAAACAAGATTAGATATGTTATATATTTATATAGATATGTTATATAATATATGTTATATATATATATATATATATATATATATATATATATATATATATATATATATATTTTTTTTTTTTTTTTTTTTTTACAATTGAAGAGTGAACAAAGGAAAGAGTGCCTTGCAAAAGTTTGACCATCACAAGTGATTGAGTTCTCCGAAAACCTTTATCAAGATCTCAGACTTAAGTAGCTAGTTACAGTAGGGCTATGTCTTGTTTAAAATGATCTTTACGAAAGGCTAGGTGATACAAATCGCAAAGCTTTATAAACTCCTCAATCTTGGTTTAAACAATCAGCAGATATAGGCGCTCTAAGAGAACTTACAGGATTGCTAGAAAGACAGCTCAAAACAAAAGGTTTTGGCAGACACTGGAGTTTTGGTGCAGTGTTCTATTATGCAGTGACACCTGAAGAAATATGACTTTCATGGAAGACTTTTCAGTGGAAATGTTATCTTGTATGCTCATCGCAAAATTCAGCACCAAAGTTCGCAAATGAACATCTAAACATTTTGGAAACAAGTTATGTGGACAGATGAATTTTAAAGAAAATTTTTTGGGCTCAATACGCAAAGTATGCATGAAAAAGACACATCTCCACCTGTTCAGCATGGGGGTGGAACAATCATGCTCTGGGCTTGTGTAATAGGCAATGACACAGGAAAAAAATTCACTGGTAGAGAGAAGACTGGATTCAATTAAATACCAGCAAATTCTGGAAGCAAACATCACACCATATGTAAACATGCTGAAGATGAAAAGCGGATGGTTTCTACAACAAGATAATCATCCTAAACACATCACAAAATCACACAATGGACTACCTCAAGAGGTCGAAAGCTGAAGGTTTTGGAATGGCCCTCACAGTCTCTCGACCTAAACATGATTGACAGTCTGTGGATAGACCTCAAAAGAGAAATGAACGCAATACTGCCCAAAAATCTGATAGATCCAGAAGCCTTTTGTAGGGCGAGTGCAAGAAAATTCACCAATTGAAAACAGAAAGATACTTGGCTGGCAACAAAAAGTGTTTACAAGCTGTGACACTTTTCAAAGGGGGTGTTACTAAACCTTTGTTTCAGTCCCTTTTCCTTGGTTGTTATTTTGACTTTGTGAAAAAAAAAAAAAAGAATTGTGTCATCTTTATACCTTTTGGAAATCAGTACATCTTCATCTTACTTAAGTATTCACCATAACAGATACTTTTTGACCAGGGATGTATATTTAGTGGCATGGAAATAGCATTTTTTATTAGCATTAAGTCATTCCTGAAAAAAAAGAAAAGGATAGGATGTTCCTTATTAAGGTCTGAATATTTTGATAGTAAGATCACTGTGACGGTGCACATTACATAAGGTGATTACTTTCTTCAAGCAAACCAAACTAAAATTCACTAAGAACTGATATAATTACTGAAAATCTAAGATTTTATATATAATTATCATTAACTAATGCTCTTGGTCACATACTGTATATTATTTTAAACTTTTATAAACCAAGTAAGAATATGATAGGTCAAAATAACTGGAAAAAGTTATGTTGCATAACTGATGAACTACTAAATATTAAAATGCATAGATTCTGTTCTAGATCTTCTGTTCTAGATCTATCTGTAAGGTACATAATGCATGATAAGCTCACCATACAGCATAGTTGAAAAACCCCAAAAAGGCTATGATGTTTATTCCAGATGTTGTATCTAGTTACATTACGGTGTTCTAAGTTTAGTTGAATGTGTTGATTAATTACTCTGTAAATTCCCATTAGTTTGCTATTACTGAGTTACGATTGCCCTGTAAAGGTGAGAATTACCTGTCGGGGTTCTGTGTGCACACATGCATTTGCAGAAGTATGCGCTGCGTGAACGTTTTGAAGCACTGGCCACACTTCCAGAGGTGCCAGTCGCTGAACTCACTGTTTAGCTGGCTGGTGGATGTGGGACTGGCCAAGACTCGCTGGTTCTTAGGGTTCAGCTGGTTAAAGCCAGACTCCATATTGCCAACCTTATCCAGGAGAGAGAAGCTCCGTGAGCAGGGCGAGTGAGGGAAAACCATTGAGCGCTGCAGCATGGTCGGTGGAGAGGATTTGGATGTTTTGCTGAAAGGCTGCAGGCTTTCCTGTCGGGACATGGCTTCCATTACAGTAGATGGCACATTCACTGAAACACAAATAATTGGAGAGCAGTTAGTATTCTGTACTAATTATTGTTTGCTATTGAGTTCTTACTGCATCAGTTACCAACAGCAAATCCAACATGACATCACAAACATCACAAAGAACAAATGCAGAATTTTGTTTCAGATAGTAGTTTCATATTAAAGTTCATATTCAAGAGGGCAGAATTAGTTAGCTCATGCACAGACATTACCATTTTCCACATTCTTTTGTAGCACAACATGCTGTACACACAAAAATAACATTAACAAACTGTAAGATGAGAAGAGCTTGGGCTTTCTTATTTAATAAGGCTAATGTAGCCAGTCAAAATTCTATGTTGGATGATGATCAAAATAAAGAAATGTAATTACAGTTAGCACTGAAGCTATGTTTTTGCTACAGAACATCTGGAGTAGTATATCAGAGGAGTTAATTTAAGATGCAGAAGTCACTGTTGATTTCTTAACCATGTTTCAAGCTTTTCTATAAGATAAACATTTCTGTTCAGCTCTTTTACAGCCATTTGTTCTTTTGTATGTTTTCTTGATAACCAATTCAATAAGAATTGACAGAAGCCAAACTATAAGAAAAATTACATGTGAAAGGTTTTATAAAGAAAAAGACAATTGAGCAGAGCTTTTATTCTGCCTTTTTTTTTTATTTAATGAAATTATGCCAAATTACTGTCTCAGTCTTTATAGTATCAAATTTTGCATGGCATCAGGTTGCCAGACTATATCTATATACTATGCTCAAGAAAAATGCAATCAAGAGTACAAATAAATGACATACAATAAAACCTAATCCATCATACACTCACTATCAACTTATCAGAATACTTATACACCTGTACATTTATTCAGTTATATAAATAGCCAGACTTATGGCAGCAATGCATTGCAAAAAAAAGCATACAGATACAGGTCAAACGCTTCAGTTAATGTTCACATAAAATATCAGAATGAAAAAAGTGGATCTCTGTGACCTTTGATTGGTACCAGAAGGGCAGGTTTGAGTATTTCATAAACCAATAATCTGCTGGGAATTTCACAGGCAACAGAATATTACAAAATAATAATAATAATAATAATAATAATAATAATAATAACAACTGCAAGCTGCCAATAGACATATAGTAAGTCAAATAGTGACTCATAACTAATGTGTTTAGAAGAAAAGCATGTAACTATGCCCAAAATATCAAATCCTAAGGTGGATGGGCTTACCCAAACTGGAAAGTTTAAGCCTGGGAAAAAAACAGGTCCTTTTTTATCTATTTTGTCCAGTTTGGGTGAGTCTGTGGTCATATATCCTCATGGTTGACAGGAACCAACTTTTGCTATTGTAGCCCATGCGCTTCAGGGTCTGATGTGTTGTGCATTCTGAAATGGTTTTCTGCTGATCGTGGTTGTAAAGAGTGCTTTTTAAAATAACTATAGACTTCCTGTTAGCTCTTGAATTCTAACTTCCTTTTACTTAAAGTGATTGACATATTATATTCTCCAATTCTGATAAATAATCTAAAGATGACTTGACCCGTATTTCCATGATCAACTGCATTACATTCTTTCAGTTCTATTTCTTCATTTTCCAGGCATGTTCAATTACACATTAAAATCCATCTGTATTAAACTACATTAGTATAATTCCCCAGAAGCAAATGGACGTGGCTGTTCATTATTGCTTTTGTTTTGTTTTGTTTTCTTTTCTTTTGTTTTTTTCATTTGGTTTAGTATTGCATTGATCAAATCATACTGTTCATACTTTGAAAAACAGTTTGCAGGAAAAGAGAGTTGTTTAAATAAAACAGCAACCAGACTAAAGCCATAAAATGTCTCTCATGTAAACACGAAACTGTCAGACTCTGTCAGATATCCAGGCGTTCCACTCGCCGATGGGCTCCACAAATACAAGACCTAACTGTATGGGGTAAGCGTTCATTTATGCTGAGAAAATAATATATTAAATCAAAAGTACTTTTAAATAGAATTATGGAATGTACCATGCACTTATGGGGGACTAAAACTGCAGTTGACCTCATATACACTAACTCTGCTAATCTCTAACATGCACATATAAAATACAAAGTAGACGTTAGATGACAGGTCCAAAAATGAAGACATGGAACTTGGTTCTACTTCTCCAAAACTGATTGATCCGCCATGAAGTCC
Organism: Clarias macrocephalus; assembly: GCA_011419295.1. Lineage (NCBI taxonomy): Eukaryota > Metazoa > Chordata > Actinopteri > Siluriformes > Clariidae > Clarias > Clarias macrocephalus. Next base: position 83,877 of record JAAGKR010001855.1, read on the forward strand.
ATAACAAAAAACAAACTGTTTGGATGTATTATGACTATAGTTACAGTTACAGTTATGTTAAAAATGCTATGAATTGGATTAATATAATATCCTCTTGAACTTAATAAAATATTTGTAAAAAAGCCTGTAATCTTGTCCTCTTCATTAAATGTATGTACATATACAGTATGTATATGTATGGGCTACACTGCTGATTTAGTTAAAGAGTGTGAGTGGTGAAACTTACAGTTTTCATCCTGTGCGATGCACTGCAGCGGGATGCCAAAGAAGGAGGTGTAACTGTCATTGTACCAGACCAGAAGCTCTGTTCCTCGTGGAATATCCATACAAGCCCGATAGAAAATACACGATCTGGAAATATAATTTTTTATTTTTTTTTATCTGATAGAATACAATAGAATGGAACACAATACAAGCATACAGCTGAAAAGGTGAGAGGAAAGGCCATCTGTAGTTCTCTGAGAGTCGTTAGATTTGAATTCACAATAATTTGATCATGGGTTTAGACATAATAACCACGTGGTTACCTGGGTTCAGTGACCCCAGTGTGTTCTTTCAGGGCAAGTTGAACTGTCTAGGGTCGACTAAGTTAAACAAATTGTGAAATGTCACAATTTTCAGGGACTCAATGATTCTACATGTCATTACCTTCAGTCACAATATATAATATAATGCTTAATTGGTTTGTTAATTTTGCAAAAAAATTTTATTTGATTACTCTGTTTTTGTTACATAAATTAATATATGAATATTTCTACTACGCAGAGAATTTGTCCTCATATGTTCAGAGGAGCTCTGGACTGGGAATTGGGGTGCACTACAAATATTTGATAATAAGCTCCTTTGGTCTCTGCAGAGCTGCAGAGGCTTGTGAATTTTATTAATTCCTTTCACCGAGACACCAAAATAAAACAAGAGGTGAGCTCATAAATCAAAAGCATCTTGCAACCCGCGAGAGAAAAAAATACTCTATACCATGTACTTTATACCCTTGTAACAGTTCATCTCTCAGTTTGGCTTCACTTAACATAAACACTGGAGCACACAAATAAATGTACTCGCACTAAATGACTCAGTTGGCTGCTGAAAGAGGGCTGTTTTTGGAGCGATGGGTGGTCTTGCGCGTTTTCAGAGGAGGTCGAACAAGTGTAAACGAACACCATCTCTTACAACGCTGCCGTCACTTCCAAAATGTGCACAGAACTCCACACCAGCCAAGCACATCAAAGACCATTTTTTCCCCTTCGTCTTGGATAACATTTCCAGCGCTGACATGTATTTAGTATTGTGGTTGGATGAGTCATAAAGACAACGGTGGGGCGTCCCCAGTGCAAGTGAAGTAAAGCACATGCCAATGGACATTATTGTCAAGGCAAAACAAAACAGCCAGCTCAGGGTTGATCAATCACAAGTCGCTTTGAAGAGAATTCCATCTAGATATTGCAAATCATAACACTGGAACTCAATCCAGCTGACGGAGAGGACATTCCAATGTGCAGCGTGCACAGGCTTGGAAAACCTCCTAACAGCTACAACTTGTATACACAATAGTATATAAAAGTGGGGAGTCTCACCTCTGAAGTTCCCTAAAGCCGTCCTCTTGAGTATACACCTCTTTAGAGCACTAAAGGGTCACTGGTGCTTAACAGTGAAATGATACCAGGCAAACCACTGCTGAAGTACACACTTGAAGCACTTGAAGCCACAGAGTGGCACTGTGTTAAAGTAAATCCCACTTATGTTTGTAACTCAGAAGACTAATTCCACATCATGGCCCCAAATTTCCTACTGACACTACACAGTCACCAAAACCTCAAGCCATAATAATAGAGGCACTAAGAGGGAAGCAATAACACAGCGCCTGCTTATGGTTATCAAAGCAAAATTATACCCAGCCTTCACTGCTTACAGTCTAGACAGACACTAGGCTATTCAATATCAACCTGAAAGTAATGTACAGATTCTTAATCCTGTTCAGCATGAAATCTTCTATGCCATGGGAAATATGAATATTGAATACTAGTAGCAAAGTGCTTAAAGTTCTGTGCTACTGACCTTCAGGTTTTAGGTTCAAAATCCAAGGCTGCCAGACAGCCACTGATTGGACCCAATTTAGCTTTATTTGGCCTAGGTCACTTTATATAAAAGTATCTGCCAAATGAATAAATACAAATGAATAAGAAAACATCATATGGAATAAGTAATACGTCTGTAGATTACCTGTACTGAACCACTGTCATGTTCTGTTCCCCACAGTGTCTGGCACAGCGAATGTATCTCATCCAGCTTGACTTGCTTGGATCATTGCCATCAATAAAGTGCTGTAACGTGCCCTCCTGGTCATAGATCTAAAACAGAAAGAATACAAGACACATAGCGAATGTAATCAAATCCACTTTATGTGTAATTATGCAGTACATAATTTTGCATGTTTTTTTTTACATGCTGATAAAAAAAATATAAATATATACACAGATGCACAAAACATACACCTGCAAAAAGTTCTACTGTACAGATCATATTTCATCTATGTATGGCAGATATTATACCAGACAGGAAATACATATAAATACATATATACTACTGCATCAAGGTGCTCCTAAAGCATTTCATACTTTTAAAGAGACAAATAAAATTGTAACCATGAATACATCTTTTAGAAACATACCTATTCCTCTTTTGCATTATTTATATGTAATTATTTATTGCATTATATGTGTCAAATTTTTGGCTTGAAAACTGGGGACCCCTGCCACCCCAACCACCCCCTCCACTTGAAGTGAAGAACACTTTTTGATTGTCTTTTAAAAGCTGCCACACTGTTGTTAAGTAATGCAGGAACCCACATATAACCTAAACAGAAAGATGTGGCAAACTAGCTGAGTTTCTGACTGAAATTAATGAGTGCATTCCAATTAAGCACATGAATTATTCCAGCAAAAAGATTTTTTATTATATTCTCATATCATATGCAATAGAATGTTAGGGCTGATCACACAGAAAAAGAACATCAGCTTTGAAAAGAGTTCATTTGCATTTTTCTTTAAAATATTTTGAATTGCATATAAAAAAATAACTTTGTTTTTAGATCTTGGAGTTTTGTTTTTTGTTTTAAAGTTCTATCTGCACACATGCAAATAATTTCCCTTTTTACTACTGATAACTGATATATTCAGCTGGTAAAATTTAAGCAATTTAGTTTATTTTCTGGAACATTTCTGAGACGTTGTATTTACTGGCTAACTAGAATTTGTATTGTTGAACTAAATTTTAACAAGTATGTATATTAAGTGTTAAATTATTTAATGTTAACATGAATATTAACTCTAACTTTCATACTCAGATACTGTACACTTTTAAATCTACAATATGCATCAGAACATTTACCAGACTCTCGCCTAATGTCTAATGTAGTGTGTGTGTGTGTGTGTGTGTGTGTGTGTGTGTGTGTGTGTGTGTGTGTGTGTGTGTGTGTGTGTGTGCGCGTGCGTGCCTGCCTGCCTGCGTGCGTGCATGCGCGCACGTGCGTGCGTGTGTGTGTGTGTGTGTGTGTGTGCGTGTATAGTTTATAGTTGTAAAATGAAGAATAGACAGGGTCTCAAATTGTGCTAAATGTTAAATTACCAAATCAAGTGTCTGGATTGTTTCCTTCCACTTCACTGAAGTGCTCAACACTGTGAAGTGTTCAACATTGTCAGAGGTTAAAAATGTCCAATCTTCAAAACATGGTACATTAGAGGAAGTTAAAAACATTCTTTCAATCAAATAAAGACAGAAATAGAAAATCACAACATCTACAGTACACGTAATATTTTTACGTAAACCATTATCTAGCCATCTCCAAGTGGTGAAATAAGGGACCTTCTGCCTTGTCACTGGAGCAGGCCTGAATGAATGGGATTTAGAGACCCCTCTGACCCCACTGAGCCCCTGACATCCAGTTTGTCTGCACTCATTCCCCTTTCTTATCCTCATGGCTTTTTAGTGAACCTCTACCGCCTCTGACAGCATGATAGAATGCTTGGACACTGCTTACAGCAAAGCAGTTTGTTACACAAGCCCTGAGCCTAACCTTCCAGCTGCTTTATCAAAAAAGAGACACTTTATTTATGGATTGTTTAGCTCTGACTAAATAAATATCGCAACCAATATAAAAATATCAAGCAAGTATGATACAAAAGAGCAAGCTTATATAGTGCAAATGTCCTGTTAACATGGCAGAGGATTTGTTTCTTGGTTGCAAAACCAATATTAATGAAAGCACTGTTGTAAACAAGACATTGAAACAATGTGATAATTTAAAAAACACACACACACACATACACAATAATTCCTGATTTTAGACTAATGTCCTGCAGGAAGAAGAAAGAAAGAAAAGGTAATTAAAGGAAAGGAAATGAAAGCAAAGGAATAAAATTCTTGATCAAAGCCAAGATATTCTGTGGTGTATCCAATACATTTAGTCACTGTGTGACATTTGGTAGCTCTCTGCAGCATGTTTAGGTACATGTGGTCATAGTAGCTAAACAAAAAAGAGAATTATAAAATTAGTGCTGACCACAACAAAAAAGCCTTAGCACCACACAGAATGCAAGAACATGTTGTTACTGTTCTAAAGACTATCCTTCACACATACAATACACATACATAGACACACATAAGTGGATCTACACACATTTCATTACTCACTCTCTCACTCACTCATTCTCTATGCCACTTATTCTTTACAGGGTCACAGGAGGCCTGGAGCCTATCCCAGGGGTCTAGGGATACTAGGCGTGATAAATCCTAGAAAGGGTGCCAATCCAATGCAGACCACAAACGCGTGCGCGCAGACACACACATACACACTCTTGGATAATTTTTGAATTACCAGTTAGCCTAATCTGCATGTCTTTGGACTGTGTGAGGAAATTGGAGTACACTGAGGAAATCCACCAGCACGGGGAGAGCATTCAAACTCCATGAACACAGAACAGAAGGCAGAATTTGGAGGCCTTGACCCTGGAGGTGTGAGACCACAGTGTTAACCATTATGTCCTTATGCAATTTTCATTTCAATTATTCTAATTTAAAAAACAGAATGCACATAGTGCTTTCATTTCTCTCTCCTGTCGACTTTACTGGGATTTTGACTTTACTAGAGGTCCACAGTCGCCTGTTGAAGAGCAGCACCTCTCCTGAAAACAGAAACAGACTAGGACCAAACATGCAAAATGGGCTTCCTTCCCTGAGAGACTGATGCTCGGAGCGTTACAGTCGGTGTTGCCATGTGACAGATTTTTCAGCAAACTAAATGACACATTTGATTTGTAAATGTGCTTTTATTCGTGACCTTAGATTATGTTTATTTAAAATGCATAAGGATACAAGATATAAAATGTATGACGTTTGCGATGTACACGTCTATTGTAATGTATTAACTATTTAGAAAAACTACGTATTTTAATAATTGTCTTTAAATGGGTCCCATCACCGTTTTAAATGGGTTTTATCAGCCAGATCTGGCAACCTTGGTGATAACGTAACCGTCAGTAAAGCGTTTGTCAATTATTCTCATACTCCATACACTAAACAAGTTTTTTGTGACATTTTTAAATTGTTTAAATCATAAGAGAAGAACGAGAAACTGTTTAACTGAACACTGAAATAAAAGAAGAAGAAAAAAGAAAAAAAGAAACTAAATGAATTTATCATCCGTGTTAATGCGTTCCATACCGTTTACTTGCTCTCACCCATTATTTAATAATTAAGTCACTGTTTTTGTCACTGCGCATTTTCCATCTTGTCCCGAGCTTTTTGTGTGTAACAATTTCACGCCTGAGGCTTTTAAACGGCGCAGAGTGTTGAGTCGCAGCCGCGGGTCCGAACCACGGGAGCATTTTGCGGCCGCAACACGATATGACTCTTCGTTCTGGGTTTTCCTTGAATTGGTCACCACCACCCTCTTCTAAATCAGAAATAAACTACGAGGTTGAACTTACTTTGCCACCAATTCAGTTATGAAAGCAAGTAGATTTACATTGCTTTAATAATAATAATAATAATAATAATAATAATGATGATGATGATGATGATGATGATGCCTTGGACTTTTCTTTAGAATCGACCAAACGCTTTAAATGTACAGAACGATTCAGCTTATGAAAAGTTGTGAAAAAGTTAAACAGCACACTTGCACATTCAATAAAATAGCCTATAGAAACAAAACAAGCACATTGATATTGCTCTTAAGCAAGATCTAGTGTTTGCTATGTAGTTTATATCCTCTGTATTCATTTCTCTTCGCACTGGTCTACAAATGACTCTCGATTTTTTTTTTTTTTTTTTTTTGGTCCTTTTCTTTTTACTCAGCTCTCAGCTCAGCGATAGTCTATAATACGCCCAGATGCATTGTTTCACTCACAAAAAATGTTTGTGGAATGGATTGTTTATGTTGTACTCTTACTTCATAGCATTAAAAGATTATTTGTGCGCGGCATTGTATTTCACAGTTCAATGTAATATGTTCATCTGGGTCTCATCAGAATGTGAGCACAGTGCCTGGCTTTTAGTGTACCATTTCATTACAGATTTGTGTACATACTATATATATATATATATATGTATACAAACTGCTTATAAGCATTTTAAATAGAAGAGGTAGCAACATATATAGCGTAGTTCTACTACTTGGCTTGCATTTGGACTGATTCGATAGATTTTTACATGATGCTTCAAAGAATGCGTAATATATGGTAAACCTGGGTGGAAAACACACTTTGATTGATAGGCGTCATTGTGCCCTAATGCACTGAGTGAGGTACATTACAACTCTAAGTAAGAATGAAAGTAAATTCCCTAGAAATGCAATTTATGTAATTGTCTCTGCATCTGACTTTGCTCCAGCTGAGCCATACTTTAATTACAAATCAGAAAACATTTAAAAAGCACAAATCAGTTATACCCTGAAATATACAACAGACAAGTTAACAAGATCTTTTTATGTTTATTGTTTTATTTTACTACCATATTCATTTCTGACCATATCTCAGCTCTGGATGTTTTTCATCCTAAATAGCCTCAGGTGTGTATAGTCATTATTGAGGAGGGACAATTCACTGCAGAAGTGAACTAAAACTCAAGATGAAGTTTATTTTTAAACTATGGCAATAAACAAGAAAATTGCATGGTTTAAAAATATCTTAATTTGAATGGCGTTTAATAGGGAAGACTGATAACCTGTCTAAAAAGTCTAAGAAAATTTTTGTCTTTAATATTAGTTTGAGTTTATCTTGACAATTTAACTGATAGATGCAAATATGCTATAGTTGATTTAAATCAAACCTTCTATGGGGAATGTTATAAGTAGTTAATAACTAACAGAAAAAAGGCTGCAAGAAGAAAGGTAAAACAAAGCATGTTACAAAACATGTCAAATGACTTCCAATCCAAAAACCTATTCGAGTTTTCTTTTACTTCTCATTGTATTACTACTGGTCTCAGTGTGTAGCTCATCTAGCCATTGATTTGGGCTAGTGGTGTCCTGTCACTGCCTTACTTACTGTTCAATGTCTTTCGGACCGACATTTACAGCACACTGATTGGACTCTGTCACTGACCAAATGCTGTAAATCGTCCTTGAACAGCTGCTCATCGATAGCTGAGCCATGAGGAAAGATAGGTGAGAGAAGTAGAGAGACACTCAGGCCTAACTAATCCTAGCTGAGAGTCGCTTGACCTCATGCCCTTATTATGGTGAGTAAATCAGGGCCCTCTGGCCATTAAGCTTGAAGATGAGAGAACCTTGGTCCCAGTGGCCCAGGGAAAAGTCTGTGTGAGTCTGGAGCATGGAAGACTTTGTGTAATGGGACTGGCATGCCTTATCTAAGGAAACACTTAGCAGCCATCGCCTGAACGGGATGGGGGCATGTAAGTGGTACAGCTGAGAGGGGATACAGTGTAAGTGCGATAATGTGGCTCTGGTATCTGTTTAAAAAAACACCTTCTGGTAGATGTTTACCTCTTCACTTGTCCTATTAGCTCAAATGGTCTCTTTTTTCTCAATAAGTGTCATGCAAAAATGCAAAATAGTAAAAATGCATCTAATGATTCAGGAAATGTAAAAAAAATAAAATAAATAAATGCAGAAGTAAAAAAAAAAAGCCAATAATGAATATCATGGTGTATTTAATTTAACCATACAATTATGCCTTTAGAAGTGAATTTTAAAAAAGGATTAATATTTATACATTGAAGGGGATGGATTTTTTCACCACATTAATATCTGTCTGACTGAGTCTACAGAGTATGAATGATATAACTGTGGTTTCCTCTTTCAAAAAAATGATGTCTTGCATTCGATGTACAATATATAATGAGTTACACATTTTAGTTGCCAGGATTTCAAACCATAATTGCAAGATTTAAGTCATAAATGAAGCTGGTAAAAGAACAGCCTACCAAAATCTAAAAATAGGAAGAAAAAAATGCCCAGCAAAACATTCTAATCCAAACAGTCCAAGATGTGGTTGTAATATGTAATCTCATTCTTGGATATGGTGGATAAAAATAAAATATAACGATGTAAGGGAAACTGAATGGGGCAAGAATGCACTGTTAAATACACACACGAACATGCTTCACTTCCAAGTAAAACTGCTTCAATACATATTTGCTGCTATTGAATCTAACACAAGATAAATAAATAAATAATAATAATAAAAAAACATGCCTCTAAAAGTGTTTACCTTTTAGATCCGGATATATTTCAAATAAAATTGTTCCACCATCAACGTGCTTTCTCACACAACAGAGCCCTGGATCAAGGGGGAAATGGAGCATAAAATAACTTAAATGACAAATTATGGAGCTTTCTATGTCAGCGATCCGACATTAAACATGTCACTCCTCATTCTGGCACACAGAAAATCAAAATAATTATCCTGGCCTGTGGCCTAGGCACTTTATTATTACTCTAGAACACCCACTGGTGCCTGCCAATGATGATATCATTGTGGACCATCATGTTCACACAATGATAGTTCATACAGGGGTATTGCCAGTGACCCCCTGACCACCAGTGCAAAATATTATTCCTATCAGTTAATCCCTCAGCACCTGGCCTGATCAATCTAAACAAGTCCTAATCTCCAATATTTGTGTCTACTTCAACTTACTATTTTCATACATTAATCTGGCCCCTTATCGTTTCAACAGTCTTACAGAAATATCTTCTGGTAAAATGCTCTAAGTATTTCTACATCTCAGGGAAAAAAAAGTGCTTTGTGTATTTTATACCGATTTACAATATGAATAGAACTAGCTGTTTAAAAAGTTCATCTTAGATAGTGGCTTCCTTAATTTACATTTAGTGTTAACTAAACTTATTTTGTATTTAACATTTTTCTCATCATACATATACACATAGCTTTTATTTTAAAGTCTAAATATTTGAAAATGAAAAGTTGATGACCATACTTAACAGAAAAGAAAGCAAAGTGCAGAGCTATTTCAGAGCTTAAATGCTCATACACTTTATGAGGTGTATCACTATTTCTCGCAATGCAATATTAATTTTGCATTTAACTTTTAATGAGAATTAATTGTCAAACGATTTATCTAAAGCTTCACACCACATTGAACATACTGTTCAGGTTCAACACTATCTCAGGGTATAGTGAAAAAACAAAGTAGAAGTAATGGACTTTTTAGATGATAAAAATTGATGACTGCATTCGATATTATTTAAAATCAAGGTCTTATGAATCCTAAAAGCAGGATGGATAATATTATTTGGTCAGAAATATTTGAGCCTTGGCATGGACATTCCGCAGACAAGTTCATGAAAAACCCTTGGTGAAGCAAAGTCTGCTGGGAAAAATTATAGGTTTATAGACCACAGATAGTACAAACATAAAACTGCCCCAAGTATGAACAAAATGAAAATAGACAAGAAGCTAAAGATTAAAAAGTTATAGAATAAAGATACTGTATATTACAGGTCTGTGCAACCTAGGCAACCGGAAGAAATTGTAGAAAATTATAAATTAGAAGAATAATTTAGTAGAATAATTAGTGCATGGTGTCATATATAGCTAATGTTAAAGTATTTAAAGCCCATTTAGGACAAATAATAAATAGACATAAAAAATCAAAAACAGTACATGGTCACACATGTTGTCATACTAAAGATATTTAATTAATTATTAGGTGCATAAGCTATAAACAAGCTGGAAGAAAATTTAACATCTTTCTCTACAAAGTACAATCCCACTAATATGAGTCTGTTCAATATATTAAATTAATTATATTTTTGGGACAATAGTGTCACAATAGTGTCTTATTTAACTCAGTAAGCATTTTATATAGTTTTGATATGGTTAATTAGATAAATGACCAAGACATTTAAAATTGCACAGTCTTTGTCACTTTATCATTTGACATAAAAATGAGTGATTCTGTAGTGAATCTGTTGTTTACACATTATCAGCAGTGAGTAAATAGATCAACACTTTACTTGCTAAATAAGAGAGCTCTCTTTCGCTAGTCCAGCATGAAATACTGGGCAAGCCTCTTTCCCTCACCCACCTCAGTTTTGTTTAAGCTGCTGGAATTTTTACAGCCCTCCCTGGCCAAGCAAGTGTTTAAAATGGCGTCACACAGAACATATATAACAAGTAATAGTGTTCCATTCTGTCTGTGTGGGCCTCAACAACAGCAAGCCTGTATTTGGATGGAGAAAGCCATAGAACACCAATAACAAACTTTGCACCGATATCTCAAAAGCACCCTCCTTGAGGCTGTCATCAGTTTGTGTTTGTCTATATTAGAGATCTGTTGTCAAGTTGCAACTACTTGCTATACAAAAAGATAAATTGTATCTATCTATGTCTATAATTAGAGAATCTAGGAAAAGATAGCTTGTAAACATGTCTGAGTGATGATAGTTTATATCTCAGCTAAACCACAGTTCTGGACTCACGGCTGAATGGCAATTCACTCTCAGTAGCGCTCGTGTTCTTACATCCCCCTTCTCTGCCTCATCTCTCTTGTCAGCTGGTCATCTTTAAAAGCTGTGACCTTTATTTCTCTGTGTGTACATGGGGTTTTCCATCCTTCAGTTTTTCTCTTTAAACCAAACAGTTTGAATACCAACATTTTAAGTGTATTCTAAAAACCTGTGAAGTAGGGATGCAATTAAGGTTTCTGCAAATTAATTCTACCTATTATTTATTATTAATTCCGAATAATCTTATTCATAAACTCTTCAAGCATTTAGATAATGTCCAGTAATTTTAAGTCAAGGTAACCATATAATCTATAGATATAATATAAAGAGGTTTTGCCTCATGTCAGGTCAAAATCAGCAAAATGTCTGAGCAGTTTGTAAAAGCAGGAAAAATAAAATACTAACCTCCCATAAGTGTCTTGTGTTGCGCATCGCTCCAGTCTGCACCTTATCGAGCAGCAAAGGAATACCCTGAAAAGGCCCGATCCAAGTGCCCTGTGGTATTCGCTGAGCAGCACAGATCCCATAGCCCAGGCCTGGCACTGTGCTGGTGCAGAGACAGACTTCACGGGGTAGGTCACGCAGCCACTCAGGAACCTCAGGAGGGGGCACAGCGGTAGATGCACTACTCGTCCCTACCAGGCGCCGCAGCGAGTGCAGGGGCCCGTGCATGGGGCACTCGCCATTCCGGTTATCTGCACACATGTCACAGCCTGCAGGACAGTGCAGTGCGAGAGATAGTGTTACTCATCCGAGAATCCAGATGGGACCCTATAAAATTACTGACTAGTCGTTAATTTACTACTCCCACTACTACTCCCTCCAACATTTTTACAGTTGTATATGAAAACATTTGTTTTATGGTCGTCAGTGACAGAAACAAGTATTATTGGAAATGAGCAACTCCGGTTTGAACTAAAAATATTTTGGACTTAACTGACATATGTTAGTAACTTTGTTATTTTTAAAGCATTTATTTATTTTAAAGGAATCCAGTATATCTAAATTATTATTGTTTTTAAAGGTCCCCCTGGTCGTATGAAATATACCACAACAAACATATTATTGCTTTATGTCCATGCATCTGAATTAGGGGAATTTCCAATTCCATACAAAGTAAATGTCATGTACGGACCAAGGGGAAACGAACGTTTTATTCGATATGTACTAATTAAGGACTATTGACATGGATAATGACAATAGTTGCAATAAGACCAACCTTTAGGATTGTAATGCTCTTATCCTATTCCATGTCAGAATTTGCGCTCTGAACGCGCATATTACACAAATGAAGCCACGAGTTTTAAAATGTATGTTCCCTCTGTAATCTGCGCTCTTTATAAATGAGCCCAAGCGATGTGAAATATGGGCGAGAGAATAGCAAATGTAGATAAAGCAGTCCTGCTGGCCCCGGGAGACTCCCATATAGCGCGGTGGGATGATGAATAGCGGCCGATGGGACAGATCGATCTCTGATCCACACTCACTCCACTCTCTTCTACAAAACTATACAGCAATTAATTGTGGCTTGTCCCCCCTCCTCCATGCCTCATCTCCTCGTGGCACGTATCGATGAAGATTACTGCTGATGGTCTGTTTTATCACCTTAAATAAACAGTCGCCACCTTTTCAAACTAGGCTTTAATATGGTTATTTCCCCTTAGTGAATGCTATGGTGTTGTCTGCTTTGCTGATTGCGTGCTATTAGACAATTATAATCAACCCACAGGAATGAAGCGACTACCGATTCGTTAATGGGTGGAAAATTAAATGGCGTTAATTATCAAGGACTGATGAGTCTAATCAGTTCATCATCTAAATGTTATTAATCAATTGAATTTTATTTCATTCTATTTTCTATGAAAACGAATGTCAAACAATGTTTTATTCTTATGTTATTTTAGTTAGTCTATTATTAAGGATTGAAGCCTAATATCTGCACCAAAATACAGAATGTTGAATAAATACAGTGTTCGTGAATCTATTGTAAATGATGTTATTTTCAGCTCTGATGATTTTGTTGAGCTTGTTCTTAATATCCTTATTGACAACTTTTTTTGCTTGATGACCTGCAAAATAAAAGTCACCAATAAATCATCCGACGTGGCCTGAACGCGCTGTGGATGCGCAGGCAGCTGCCCGTTATTTAATTCAATGAAGAAGGAATAACTTATTACATATTTCGCGTGTAGGTTTCTACAATTTCTTCACCTTGTGACATGCATTATTTCCTGCGTTTTGTAATGGTTTTATGCATTTTAATCACTTTTGAAAAGTTTTAATAATTCGCCTAAGTCTTTGTAACGCCTTAGGCGTATTATTAAAACTTTTCAAAAGTGATTAAAATGCATAAAACCATTACAAAACGCAGCAAATAATGCACACAAGTGAGGGCCACGCAGCAAAAAGTAAATTGCTAAAATCAGTTATCATAGTGCTTACACAACTGTTTCAGTGTTGAATTTTAGCAGATGCGCGATATAAGGAATTTAAATAACTTTTACAATTTGTGCATGTTTGTATCCATCGAACCTGGAGATTAAAGGACTAGAGGGTTTGATGTGAATCATATTGAATAAAATATTGCTGTTTGTTAGACCTTAAAATGCCACTAATCTATCGCTTTATATCAGGTGTGCAAGTGTGCGCGTGTGTGTGCAGTGTGGGACACAATCAACTGGCCCCTACGTTCATCTTAAATTTACGCACGGTTATTGAGATCACTGGTGTGATTGTTCAGTGGAATAATCTCCATCCTCTGCTGTCCGTATAGATAGTAGTCCAGTTCCTCTGAGGTCAGCTTCAACCGGGACGATTTGTCGTTAAAGTTGGACTGCAGGCAAAGTTCCTTGGACTGAGGCGCGCCGCTGTTTTCTGTCGGTGCAACCTCGGTACAGAGAGTGTGTCCGAATAGCGCGAGCTGCGGCGCAGAGAGCTGCGTTAACCCCGCGAGCGCGGACACGGCAGGAGCGCACGACGAGCTGGACGACGGCGTTAAAGCAGCCGAAGCGGTGGTGGAGGAAATTAAGCCGGTTCTCTGGCGAAGGCTTTCTGCAGCTACAGGCGCGCGATCGGGCGCCGGGATTTGTGGAATCGCGCAGTTCTTCAGCTGACTCTGCGGGAAAAGCTGCTGCCAATGCTGAAGGTAAGTCGGATCCACTTTGAGGAAAGCAGAACCGCTCTGATCCCCCGGCTTCAGCATTTCCAACCGCAGCTGCGGAATAAAAATACGAGTGATGAGGGTTTGTACTCATGTTTAAATACTTTAACATATCACCTACCTGCTGTAGGTTACCAAAATCCCCTAACTTTTCACTAGAACATAAACACCACGTAGGTGTCAAATCTGTCTTATATTTTTGTGTAAAAACAAACACAAAACTTGTAGAGATTAAAACAAAATATATCCGAAGCCTGTCTGATGAAGTTTTGTTTTTCAGGTACTTCAGGACAGTACGCATCTCGGAAGTCAGAAATCAAATCGCTTCGTTCTTTCAACAAAAAAAAAAAAACCCACGCAGAGATGTAATAACACAACACTGACCTTATTAGCTCAAGCGAGTTTGTCAGAGCCGACTACTGTCAACTGCGATTCCCGGACGTTTACACCATAACGGTCCTGAGCGCCGAGCCTTTTCCTGAAGTCTGTGGATGGAGAAAAGAGAAGCCGTCATCTCTTCCCCTCTCTCTCCTTCTGCCCTCCTTCTGCTGTGGCGGAGCACGTGGGTTGGACGCGAGAGTGGGGCAGAGGGACAGAGGGGGAGGGGAGGGGGGTCGAGCTGGCACGAAAAATTAACACCAGACGTCTTAGGTAAAATATTCGCTTTATCGGGCCCTACACCCGCAACCGGACTGTTTAAGTTCATTGTTCAAGACGCAGATGCGATAAGTAAATTAATGCTCACAGGTTTTCGTTATGGGATTTAGCTTTTCCATTACAAGGCCGGAATGAATAGAGGGATAGAGAAATAAGGTCTCAGCAAACTTATTTAAAAAGTTGTTTGGCTGAGGAAGAAGACTCGGGTTGTTAGGTTATTTAATTAATACATAAGCCGAAGGCCAAAACTTTCTCTTGTTTGGGCTCGATCCGGTCAGAGGGACTAAAGCACACCGTGCTGTTTCTGCGCCGGAGCCGATTCGTTCTCCCAGACTCTCCGAGACGCTTGAGAAAGTTATAGCTGTTTGGATAGGCTCTCCATGTCTACACACAGGGCATTTTACACGATTTCACTCCAGAGCGGTGGTAAAATGTTTGGACTGGCGTCATTTTGACAGGGTCATTCATCATGCTGGGGTCTCTGTAGATTGATAACGAAACCCAAACAAAAACATAATCGTCTGAAAATGAATTCGTGTCCACAAATGCAGCTCTCTGCAAAAGAATGCGAACAATAATAAAGCACAGAAATTTTAAACGTACTTTTAATGTTTCCCCCCGAGACTAATAGCATACTGTAGAGCCTTTGTTAATATCAAACCATGTTAGATCACGTCATAAAAACTCGAGTCCAGAAGAGCTTATTAGCAAAATTTGTAGAATTTATTCTGCCGACATTACATTTATTATTATTATTATTATTATTATTATTATTATTATTATTATCAGTGTTGTCATGATTTGGGACGGCTTCTGCACCTGCTATGATTAAAGTTAGATGTTTTCAGGTCTTAGATCATATTACAGTAATCAGGCTTTACACTGCACATGACAGCGCATTGGCTCCTGCGTATTGTTGCGCATTTTTCAGGGTGTTGGTGTTGTTGATAAATGACTGGTGAAATAAAGTGCACTCGAGAGAGGACGGGGATCGATACATTAACTGCTGAAATGTGTCATTTTCTTGGCCGAATAACGAATTATTAAGGGTAAACGGAGCATATGAATTCTGGTTAATTTGGATATTAACATAAGCTTTGACGCGAGGGCGCCTAAACAAGCGCTGTGTTCATTTCCATAGCGGCCACCTTTGGCATTCAATTAGAACGTGTGCACTTGTTGTTAATTAATTCGCCTGATGCCTGAAAGACAAATGAACGGCCCTCTCTGACAGGAGCCCGATAAAGAATTCAGCCACCTCTCCCTGTGCCCCCGGTGTCTCATCTTATGGTTTTTAAGGTCACGCCATGTTAGAGTATATAATTCATTAATATAGATGTATATATTTAGGTAGGAGTTGCTCATCATCTTGGTATAGGTTACTGATTACCAATCCAGTATTCATTAGATTTTGCTCACTGGCCACTGAAAAACCTAAGTGTTCTGAGGTCACGATTCAAGATAACTTTTTAATCAAGAAAAAAGAAAATGCATTTATAGCGGTTATTGTCCTGAGTAACATAAATGCACCTATATTGCATAATTAGTGAATTATTGGTTTTAGTTTTAATGTACGTTTTTTTAAGTAATAAATTTAGATATGATTAAATGTAATTTTCACGAGCCATGTAATTGCTTAGAAATGGGATTTCAATTGCTTAATCGTAAAGGACATCAAGAGTGATAGATAGATAGATAGATAGATAGATAGATAGATAGATGATAGATAGATAGATAGATAGATGGGAAAAATGAATGAATGAGTTTTGGACTGCTCTCTATACCTCGTTAAACACCTCAGGGCGTTTTTAGAAGTGCTACAAGAAAATACATCACCTTGCTATAAAAAGTTTACATGAGAACAGACATCCATTACTTTTAACCTTTTGGCTTTTAGCGTCTTTATTTGAAAGTTTAATTTCAGGTGTGCATTTATTCTGTGCAGCAAAATCTTTAGCAATGAAAAAAAAAAACATAGAGCGTCGAACTGGTCAACAGCTACACAAGCCTTCAATATAAGAAAAGGTGTTGATCCTAAACGGAAATTGTTTTTAACCAAAAGGTTTGTGGAGTTCTGTTACATTTTGCACAGAACAGTATGATGTTTAATATCCCAAATCAGGAATCTAAAATAGGCCACGGAACATGATGCAAGTCTATATCTTACCGCTGCAAACATTATTAAACTGTGTTTTACTTTAACTTTTACTTTACAGTTTAACATAATATGCCATACAAATCTGCAGGTTTATTCCTATTTTTTCAGAATGCAGAACACAATTAATGAGCCAATAGCTGCCTTGTATCCAAAACAAACTAGAATACAATTGACTTTAACCATTAAATGTATAACTGATCTTCATTATTGAAAGTCCAGAACAGAACAATCTGCATTGGTAGGAATTGTGTACATCCTACAAAATAAACAACATAAATGTCAGTAGATAACAATAGTTTTCCTGGGAGGAGGGACAGTGGAAAGTGCTTATGACTGAATCCTGAACAATCAAGAGGTAAAGCAATCACTTTAAGTCTAATTTAAGATGACAATTCTTTCCTAGAATTGTTTATGTCTTAGCTTGTACCTGAAATGAGAGCTTAATGAAGCTTGTAGCCTACATTTGCCAGAGATCTGATAGAAAAATCAATAGGTATTAAATGGAAGAGTGTGATGGTGAGACCTGGATAGATCTGACCGTGTTACATGCTTGTCATTAGAGTGTTTATACATATATATGTTATTGCCAACATATGGAATTATGGAATTAAGTAACAACAAGTCAACTGTTATTTTAAAGGATATTGACATATTTATGACAAAGGAAGTTCAGCTGTTCTGGAATAGTTCTTGCAAGAACAATATTGTCAACTGCATTTGCAAAAACCATCAAGCACCATGATGAAACTGGCTCTCATTAAGACCATCCCAGGAAAGAAAGACCAAGACTTCATTTTTAAAAATCACCAATTAACAGGATATCAGTTTAGAGCTGTTATAAATGATTTACAGAGCATTAGTAGCAGACACTTCTTAATATTAATTGTTCAAAGGAGATTATTGCACATTTTGGATGTCTTCAGGATTTTTTAACAAAGTAGAAAGAAATAAAAATCAGGGGGGGGGGAAATGATGTGGAAGTTGTGTTCAAACGTTTGAATTGTACTGTATATATATCAGTACAGTACCTAATCATTCAAATGTTGTCAGACGTCACATGAGTTATCTTTTTAGATTTGAAGCATGTAACTCGCCCACTGTCTTCCTCACTCATGTTTAGTAACGTGAAAGTTCTCCACAAGAGGCTGCTAATTAGCTCTACAGGAAAAAAAAAGTCACATTTCTAACCAGGTACCAAAACCTTTTAAATAATTAATGGGTTCTAGAACCACCTTGAGCAAGTACTGCCCAGACATGCATAAGTTCCTATATGTTTTTTTTTTTTTCTGAATTTATAAGACATAGCAGAAACTTGACCATTACATATAATTAAGAAGGTGAAGCAAACCATTCACCGTACACATGATTTCAGCGTTAATTTAGCAGTAATTATTGGTTGGCAGCTTTGGACTCTTTGCCTGCTGGGCCCTGTCACAGGGGGCTGTGGTGCACTGAATATTCTGGTGCTTTTCTATCATGGCTAACATTCACTTTTTCAGAAATTTTCTGCTGCATTGGCTTTTCTGTGGGATTAGAACAGATGGGCTGGCCTTTTCTCCTCACGGGCATGAGTAAGCCTTGGGTGCCTATGATCTTGTCACCAGTTTTAATGGTATATAGTTCATCATCAATGTTAATGTTATAGCTTATCAGTTAATATTGGACAACTTGTCAAATCCATCATAACAATTCTGCAATAAGAGTATGGGGAAATATTAGTTAGGGCTTTGTCTTAAGAAAATATCCAAATTATTTAAATAAATGTAAGGAATATGACAAAATTGTAGCTCTGCCTAAAGCACCACAACTACCAAATGTCAATCATGGAATTGAATATTGGAAAAGGAGGTTATTAGAAAAGCAATTCAAGCTTTTTGAAAAACAACCCATTTGTCACATATGCCTTTACTAGTCACTTTAACAGGAACACCTCTATACCTGCTTATTTATGCAGTTACCCAATCAGCCAATCATGTGGCAGCAGCATACTGTAATACAGATACAGTTCAGGTGCTTAAATTTATGTTCAACCATTAAAGCATTCAAACATTTGAATTGTTGTTGGTGCCAGATAGGCTGGTTTGAATATTTTAAAATCTGCTGATCCCCTGAGATATTTTTACAATATCTAGAGTTTACACAGAGTAGTGCAAAACACACACTTTCTCTCTCGCTCCCTCTCTCTCTCTAACACACACACACACCACAGAAAAATACAATCCTGTGAGCAAAGGGTCTGTAGGCTGAAACAGCTTGTTTATAAGAGAAATCAGAGGAGAATGATTATACTGGTTTGAGCTGACAGGACATCTATAGTAATTCAAATAAGCACTCTTTACAACTGTGGTGAGCAGAAAAGCATCTCAGAATGCCCAACACATCATTCATTGAGGTGGATGGGCTACAACATTAGACAACTACATCAGGTTCCACACCTTTCAGCCAAGAGCAAGAATTTGATGCTAAAATGGACACAGACTCACCCAAACTGTGAGACTCATCCAAACTGTTACGACTGGAAAATGACTTGGCGATAATCTTTCTAATGAGTCTATGCCTACGATCACCTCATGTTTATATTTTGCATATGTTTATATATGCATGCTAAGATGCTTCTATGCTCATGACGGTTGTGAAGTGTAATTAGTTGAGTTACTAAAAGACATAATTCCTGGCAACTCAAACAACTTTGGAAACTTTCCTATGCTCTCTTGTATCAGCAAAAAACAAAACATTTTTACCCAATGTGTGTGTGTGTGTGTGTGTGTGTGTGTGTGTGTGTGTGTGTGTGTGTGTGTGTGTGTGTGTGTGTGTGTGTGTGAGTGTGTTTTACACAATTTCGTGTGAGACTGTTGTGAAATTCTCAGCACTGGTAAAATATTCAAACCTGCCCCTCTAGTACTAAAACCAATGCCACAACCAAAGTAACAGAGACAACACTTTTATTAGATGTGTGATCTAATTATTAATCTAGTTATTAGATCTAGTTATTAAATTATATTATTTCTGGATCTCCTGTTGTATGTGCATAGGTGTTTAACTTATTCCCCATGGTAGTACACTTTTTATTTATCTTTTAACACTACACATTTGTCTAAAACAGAACCTTATCCCATGTTTAGCTTACTACAAAGTCAATACGACACACTCTGCCATCAGGCTTTGAGAATATGGCATCTACAATGTACCACAATGTCGAGAACGTCATGGTGGTGCCTCTGCTAGGTTTCTGACACATCATTCCTGCAAGATATTAGAGCACTGAGAAGTGCACCCCAGCTTCAAAAATGACCTGCCTTATGCCTTGTCCCTGCAACCGTGTCAAGTTCCATGGCAAGTTCTGTGCCGTGTGCTCAAACACAGTTTGCAATATGTTCACAATAAATATTGGGTGATGGCCATTGCAGTGCTTCATGACATCATAGATGCCTTCTCTTTGTGAGTTCAAAAAACCTTTATAATTATAAACTTTTTAAAAATGGAGAGGTGTCTCCCCAACCTGATTCGAAAGAGAATGGTGTGGGAACCTCCTTGCTGATGAACTGAAATAGGTATATAAAAAAAAAAGACAGCTATGTTGTGTAATGTACATATAGGCTTACCTTGCAAACACTAATGGCCATATAACTCTGGGGTGATCATGTGGGTGTACCATGATTTCTGCCGAAGATCATATTACCAAAATTTGTCAATTAAAAGATTGACCCTACAGTAATATGTACGAGTTAAATGAATACCAGGCAATGGCCATTTGTTTCCCAGATAATCTGTTCATCTGTAATGCAGGAAAGGCATAAACAACTAAAATAATAAAATGAAATGGCTCCCCTTTAAAGATATATCAGAACTGGAAGGCTTGACTTTCATACAAGCAGGAGTGGACAATCAGATATGAAGCTCATGGGGGAAAGAAAGGTAGGTTAATTAACATAGAAACACACTGGACCCCTGTTGGTTCATGCAGCACTGCGCAGAACTTTTACTGCGGCTTTAAATGCTTTATTGTGGTATTGTGATCAGGGTTGCTGTGGTTAATTTACTTTTTTTTTGTATTTTGGGGGAACAGGACTATCAATTTTAAATACTGTGGGCAGGATTTGTACAACATTAAATACTAATACTGTTGTATTTAAACCAGACATTCAGCAGCACCAAGCTTTAAATCCACACCTAACTATTACAACAAAACTCTGAACTAGGCCTGTGTGGGATACACCATTATCTTACCATGCCAAAATCTTACCATTGCAGATTGACAATACCCTGTGGCTTTGGAGGAGGTAGCATAAGGAAAGGAGAGGGCAATAGCCAGACATACTACATAAAAACATGTATATAGTACATGTATGTTATGTCATTAGTGTGAAAAAAAAAATACTGGAGGCTGGATGCAAGTGGTCTGTAGCCGCTATGTGCTGGCATTAGCTCTATAAATAATAATAATAATAATAATAATAATAATAATAATAATAATAATTGTGTAACCCTATGTCAATAGGATTTGAATCCTTGCAAAAGTTAATTTAAGACTAAAATAAATCTAAACAAATGAGCTGTACCTAAGCTCATCATCAATTAAACAAAATTACATAAAGTGCATGGAGATGCTCAGTGCTAAACAGCTCCTGAAATACTTATGAATTATATTGTATTTGATCAAAGAGAGGTAGGAGGCTAAATAAAACACAGTATAATAATAAAGCTTTTTATTGAATCCATCAATTTATTCTTCATTTTGTGTAGCCGTAGTTGCAATGTAAAGGACTTTAGTCATTGACATTCCTGATGGTAAAATGCTTGTCAACTTTCGCTATTTGTGCAAAAATCTAAAGTACAGTATGAGGAAAATCACTAACTTGTCTATTTAATGACCAGGTAAAAAGAAACCGATAAGATATACATTTTTGTATAGATTAATAACAAAATACATGAACTTCAATATTAAAGGGATGATGTTGATGTTATGAGAAGGTATTAATTAACATAAATTTCTATCACTAAACTATCTGCTAAACCAAAATGTCTTCATTTTGAGGTCTACTTATATTTAAACTTTGTTTGCAATCCCAATTCCAAAAGATGGTATGGAATTTGGCAATAAAACCAAAAAAGAGTCATCTGTAAAGTCACTTCGCCTATATTGAAAACACTACTTTTTAGATTTACCACTTGAATTTGATTGTTTGTTGAGAATATGAACTCAACTGAAATCACAAACAATACAAAACAAGTGCTGTTAAACAAGTGAACCAATTATGTTATAGCATACAAGAAGTTTCAAAGAAAGGCCTTGTCCTTCTGGATCAAGGATGGGTGAAGGCTTACCTATTTGCCAACAGAGCAAACATTGCAACATTATTTAATAATTTCAAGATAACATTTCCCAATGTTAGTACACAATATTCTTAAGACATTCAAGGAAACCTATTAAAACCCAATGTGCAAAGGGAAGGGCCAAAAATACTATTTGTGATTTTGTGATCCCAATGGTCTGAAAAACCTTGAAAAATGCTTCTGTAATGGATATCATGATGTTAGGATTACTTTGTCAGTTAACGCCATTTGTTGCTGTATTTACAAATGCAGCTTAAGACTAAAGGAAGACATACTATAGTTTCAACATTTCAAATATTTTTTGGAAACAACAGCTGTCATGTTCTCTAAGTCAAATAGGAAAATAACCATCCAAGCTGTTATCAGCATCAGGTCCAGCATCAGTCATGGTATGGGGTGTGCTAGTGCCCGTGACATGGGTAAATTGCATATCTGTGAGGGTAGCATTAATGCAGAAAAATATGTTCTTTTTGGTGCAACATATTCTGCCATCCAAACACCCATCTTTTTCAGAGACATCCCTGTATTTTCCAACAGGACAACGCCAATCATATGATTCTAATCGGATTACACATGCATGGCTGCTAAACTACAACTACAGGTGCTATACTGGCCTGCTTGCTCCAATTGAGAATGTGTGGTGCATTATGAAGTACAAAATATAGCAACAAAGACCCCGTACACTTGCGCAGCTGAAACTAAACCCACTAGCTAACAACTTTTTTGGAAGATGTTGCAGCCCTGAAAATTGAGATGAGTGCATTTTTTTACAAGCTATTAAATTCACACTGTAAATTATTAAATAATCAGTTGTTGTAGAGTTTCGAAGAACCAGGCAAAGAGACTTTACATGGATGACGCCTTTTTAGTTTAATTAATTTCCAGACTGTCCAACCTTTTTTGGAATTAGGGTTATAGTTTATATAAACTTTAAATATTTAACTTGATTTTTAGCAGAGTCATGTTAATTTTGTTGTCATACATTGTGTTGAACATTTCAATGGGCAGTTTCTATGTCTTTCTATGTCTTTAGATGCTTTTCAAATCATCTGACTACTCAAAACGAACATAGAAAAGAAAGAATATAGCATGTTGTCTGCAGCAGGAGCTGGTTCTATGAACGCTGATGCCTTATTTGTGTTCAAAACCGTTTTGCTGAACAACAGATACTTGATCTGTCCATTTAAATCAAGAAGGTATAGCACCATGTTTTGAGCATTCAAAAGCAAAATTTTTGAGTTTTCAGAATTCTGAAATGCTGCCCATAAATGTAAGTGCTGTATCTTAATACACTCACCCTCATCATTACTGACTGCAAATGGTATTTGCTTCCATTCCCAAATGTTTCAAAACATATCTAACATGGAAGTAAAGATCTATTTGGCTACTAGGTTAGTTGCACTTAGGTCAATGACACATAAGGTATTTAAGAAAGAATTTTTACAGAGAAAAATTACAAAATATAAACTTCGCAATATAAGGTCTTAAACCAACAGAATCAATTTACAATAAAAAATTTTAAACAATAATTAACACTTGTATTATTATTATTATTATTATTATTATTAACATTCATTATCAATATTTACTCTTATAGTGTATGCATTTGCTCACTCACTCATCCTCTATATCGCTTTTAACCTGTATACAGGGTCACATGGGGCCTAGAGCCTAATGCCAGGATACTTAGGGCACAGGGCATGGTACACGCTGGACGAGGTGCCAATCCATCACAGGGCGTACACACTCACTCACACATTTGGGAACTCTGATTAGTCTATTCTGCATGTCTTTGGACTGTGGGAGGAAAACTGAGGACCTGGAGGAAACCCACCAAGCAGGGAGAGAAGGCAGGAATCGACTCGGATTCCGGAGGTGCGAGGCGACAGTGCTAACCACTAAGCCACCCTGCTGCTGGAGTCCAAACCTGTCCCATTATATTATGGGACTAAATTTGGACAGGGGTCCTCAAAGACAAATTCATATGATTGTTAGGTGTCCACAGCCTTTAGGTATTTGAGTTTTCTATCGACACCACAGCTTGCAACAAGGATGTGGCCTGCCTTTGAAACAACCGAGAGTGTGCAATAAAATAAAAATAAAATAGCCTTTTTAAATTCGGCTTTAACTCCAGTACTCCAGAGATGACGCCGTCCTTCAGGAGGAGGGGTATTGATACCGGAAGTAAACACCAAATCTCAGATTACCTCTGTAGGAGCTCGTCACCCAGAGATTACATGCGATATTTAGTCATGCAGTGGGGAAATACGTGTCTGAAATGTATTTTTTATTTGACATTTTTCGGAACTGTGGTTTATTCCAAAGCGAAAGTGGGTCCGAAAGTAACGGATAAGGTGAGTGGCGTCCTCTGGTTGACATATTCCGAAATGCCGACGTTACCGCGGCGTTACATCCTACTGAAATAATAATAATAATAATGAGAAACACACCCCGAAAGTGTGTTGGCGGAAAATTGGTATAACATGAAAACATCCGTTTTGTGTTAATGTGTTTTCTCTTTAGAGGGTTGCCCTGCTTAAAATTTTAGTTTAGGGCTCGCTGTGCGCTTTAGCTTGGGGTGCATCTTTGAAATGTGCAGCTGCAGGACTGGATATATTTTAGCAGCTCAAAGCTAACTTACGAGCAACACATTATGATATCACATGGAAGAGCACACGTACAAGACTCCTTACTCGAGGCTAGAAGCGTATATATACTGCACAGAAGGTGGCGGTGACACGTTTACGCCTAAAATCACGTTCTACATGTCAGTGCAGTGTGTGACCGAAGGTGGCGCTCTACTTAAGCACGTTTATTACTGGAGTGTGCACAAATTTTTCTTACACTCACTCATCGTCACCCGGTATACTCACTTTATCCTGTATACCAGGTGACAGGGTGCCTGGAGCCTATCCCAGGTGATTTGAGGCATGAGGCAGCGTATAACCTGGATGGGGTGCCAATCCATTGCAGGGCACACAAATACACACTCGTTCACACACTACGGGCAATTTGGGCCGCATAATCTGCATGTCATGGACTGTGAAAGGAGCTTTGGACAGTGGAAGGAAACCGGTGTACCCGGAGGAAACAAACTCCATGCACACAAAGGCTGGAGTCGAACCCAGACCCAGGAGGTTCAATGCAACAGTGCTAATCACTAGGCCAACGTGCCGCCGTTTTTCTTACACATCTGAAATAAATCATTCTTTTCAGCCGTACGAATAACACGGTGTCTATAATCTTCAGTAAAAAGGCAAGAATAATAAATAATGTTTAAAAAACATTCATGTCATTGTAACTGAAAAGAAAGCTTTTTATTAACTCTTCTCCTCTTCTAAAATCTTTCCTGTTGCAGGTGTTTTTTGACATCACTGTAGGAGGACATGAGGTTGGCAGAATTGTAATTGGGCTTTTTGGAGAGGTTGTGCCTCTGACTGTGAAGAACTTTGTTACTCTCGCTTCTGGAGAGGTAAAAGAGGTAGTGCTTGCGTGTGTGTGTGTGTGTGTGTGTGTGTGTGTGTGTGTGTGTGTGTGTGTGTGTGTGTGTGTGTGTGTGTGTTTTAAACACATAAGAGCTTCATTATTATTTCATTAAGTATGAAATTTTAAGATTTGCAGTGCAATTTTTTGGAACTACTACAATATATTATAATTAAAAGAAGGAAAGGAATCTTGTCTAAAACAGTGGTTTGTATTATGAAAGCTTTTAGTCACATGTCCTTTATTCACTTTCTCATTATAGAAAGGATACGGTTACAAAGGAAGTAAGTTTCATCGTGTCATCAAGGACTTTATGATTCAAGGCGGGGACTTCACAGCTGGAGATGGAACAGGAGGTGAAGTTTTACTTTAATTCAAGCATCATTCCTAGATAGTTAAGGTAAAACGTCATATTGATTATTATTGTTTTCATGCATGGTACCTTATTCTCACATAATTGATATCTGAATTGCAGGTAATAGCATTTACGGAAAGACCTTTGCAGATGAGAACTTTAAGCTGAAGCACCAGGGCACAGGCTGGGTCAGCATGGCTAACGCAGGCCCTGACACCAATGGTTCACAGTTCTTCATCACATTAGCACGGGCTCCCTGGCTGGATGGCAAGCATGTTGTCTTTGGCAAGGTCTTGGAAGGCATGGTATGTTTGTGCATTTTACAGTTCTTGACGTACTACATTTTTGTTAATATATGGAAAATAAACTTAAATTATTAACTGAAATAATGATAATTATAGAACTTATCTAGCATACATATCAGTCATTATATTCCACAAATTGAAAATATGTGTCTCTCTTTCCGACTCTCCAGACTGTTGTTCACACCATTGAGCTCCAGGACACAAACGACAGAAATATGCCCTACACAGAGTGCGTAATAGTAAACAGTGGAAAGATTGAGGTTAAAACTCCATTTGTTGTAGAAGTGGAGGGTTGGTAATATCTCACACACTGCAGCTCTGGACTTAATTTTTCTTTTTTTCATCTGGTAAAGTTCTTCCTTCTCCATTCCCTACTTTATCCTGAACAGTATTAGAGGTGGAAAATTAATCTATGTCTACTAGATATTTTTTACTTAGAAAAAAGGAAAAGCAGCCAATAAGTCATGAGCAAGTTTGGAACATTATTCAAGACTGGGAAACATCCCAAATGGCTCAAGAAGCTGGTCCTCAAGCATGTGAAAAGCAAACATAAATGTAATTTGACAAGTCTGAAACGTGAAAATGAAGATAAAATAGACAAGTGTTATTTATTTCAGAATTATATCGCCTATGCTATTGAAAATAGAATTGGTAGATTTGTGTAAACTATTGTGTTGTATGTTATATTGCTATCCACTTATCATCATGCTGCTTAATCTCAAAATTTCTAATAATTATTCTCAGGGTTTTAGTTATTCACCAGACTGTTAATAGTAGTAAAAGGCTATGTGGGTAGTAAAGCCCA